>CM049808.1:24166477-24176477 GCA_027422405.1 Ptychobarbus kaznakovi | reverse complement strand
TACAGGTAAAACAAATAACAAAAAAAGTATAAATAATTTACAACAGTGTGGCAGACAGTTATTTAACATTTTAAATTATTATTATTATTTAAATTATATAATTGTAAAATAATCTTTAGGACATCCTTCAAATATTTAAATATTTCCATTCCAACACATACTGCCCTTATATACTGAAGACCAAACGCCAACTAGAGAAATGCTTCATATTCAGCTTTTTCTATTTAATACAGATTATTTTTTTCATTCTAATATCAGCACAACAATATGAGAGAAAAAATTTTAATACAAAAAAAAATGAATTAAAAACATATTTTAAATATTATAATGACAGTAGCTCATGAACAAAACCAGATGAGCATAATTTTGCATAATCTTTATTTATTTTTTGTTTGCATCATAACTCAAAGGCTTTGATAATTTCCAGGTTTAAACAGAACTTTTAACGTCAGATATTCATATGCATCTAAAACGACTAATGACCAAATGACCAAACAGCTTTACAAGCAAAGCAGCTGGGAAAAACTAATCAGTTAATGAAGCCGACACTCATTTCTCTACTTTTCCTGCAACGAAATTGTGTTTCTCTAGTTGTCAAACTCATATTCTTTGTCACTATTATTTTTGCTGCTTTTAGCAACTCCAGAAGCGCTGAAGGTGAGCAGGAAGGACGTGTGGTGACAAGAAACGTGTGCCCATGTTTATACATGAGAGCAAAATGCCATCTGCCTGAGTAATGCAATGAAAGTTAAACACATTTCACATGAAGGAGTTAGCACAAGAATACATAAAGTGTCATGTACAGAGAGACAATCTGCTGTAATGAATTAATGCAGCGCCTCGTGTCTAATGAGGCCAAACGTGTGCGTGTTTTCACACACACACACACACACACGCACGCGCACGCACGCTCGCTCGCACGCTCGCTCGCACACAAACACACACACACACACACACATGTTGGTTTTTATGTTTACGGGACTTTCCATAGGCGTAATGGTTTTTTATACTGAACAAACCGTATGTGCTATTGCCCTACAACCTACCCTACAACCTAAACTTAGCCCTCACAGGAACGGTGCATTTCCTTATTTCCCTCAAAAAAACTCACTCTGTATGATTTATAAGCGTTTTAAAATTATGGGGACACTGAAAATGTCCTCATAAATCACCTTCTCCTTGTAATACCTATGTCATACCCATGTCATTATACAAATTTGTGTCCTCATAAACCACATAAACATGCCCACACACACACACACACACACACACATCTTTTAAACCGCTGCTTCCTTTCAATGCATCTGTTCACAAAGAGGTTGGGATGGTTTGTTTGCAAATATATTGAAGCCCTAAAGAAAAAATAGCTTTGAATGCTTTTGTGTTCACTTACAAAACTTTCCTGTTCCCCCGAGAAACTTGGGGAAACTTGCATTCACTTTCACAATCGCTTGATCAAATTTGCATCAACATTCACATCTATTGTGTTCACTTACAAAACGCTTGCTTTTCCCCAGTAAAATGTATTAATATTAATATTTGGCATTCACTTACAAAGCTTTTGCATTTCTAACCAAATTTTGCATTGACATTTGAATCTTTTGTGGTCACTTACAAAACGTTTCCATCTTTAATTGTATTAATCAAATCTTTATTTATGAATTATTAATGTTGTGAAAATCTGATAAAGTTCTAACATCGGAGACAGTTCAATGAAAATCAACTGCATTAACTGTACTTTATGTTTGTGAAGCTCGGTCTCTCTTTATTAGTCTCCAGCTGTGAAGCAGGTTCTGGTTTGCCAGCTGCTGGTTCATTAAATCCACCCCCCCCCCACGGATCAAACATCACAGCAGAGACGTCTACTATTTCTACTATCCCTCTACTATTACACAGTAAGCTTTAATAAAGTCTCTTCTTACTATCAGCGTGTCAAACATACAATACCTGCAATCATCAGCTCATAAACAAACACACTGACAGACCAGCAGCTACATTATTATTAATTGAAATGAACTGCTATTATTTAATTATTTACCCCACAACATCTGTAAATGTTCACTATACAGCATGAAGAGAGGCTCAGGTCTGGTCAGGGTTTTCTAGCAACACTGAAAATATATATTTAATCAAGCATTTCCGCTCAACGCTCACCTGACGATATCCCACCAGGATCATTCGGACCAGCACGATGTTAATGTTGCTTCCCAGAGACTCGTCGTGATAGATTTCATCAACCTGTGGACACAGAGAAAGAAGGATCTGATGAATAAAAGTATACGTAAAGTCTAGTGTAAATCTAAAACTCGAGACCAGTTATGCAGAACTCACTGAAAAACCTGAAAGACAAAGTCAAAGTGATGCTTTTTTATTAAACTAAAACATGTTTTACAGTGGGAGCAAAGCAAACAAACATCAAAACAATTATCAGGAAAAAAGATAAATGATAATAAAGTAAATAAAACACACAATAATAAAAATATGTATTTACTCCGAGACGTCTTAATGTGGCTCATGAGTAATTATTTCATGCCAGCAGCTCATATTCTTGTGTTTCAGCAGCGCTGGTTCTGTGGTTTGGGGTTATGAAGAAGTCGTCCACATTTAAAGAGCAAGCTAGACAAACACGGCTGTCAACAATCCCAAAGAAATGAAGGCCAGCACTAAAGCACACAGCTCCAGGAATGAACATGCATTAACAAACAGCACTATAGAAATAACATGGCATTCTTTGAATTCACTTGGAATAGCATGTAAATGCAATGACAAACGAATATGGCATCTTTCAGTACTATAGAGCCACCATCACAAATGATTAGTTGTTGTTTTGAAGGAAATGTGAGCGATGCATGCGAGATTCAAAGCGCTTGCGAACATGTTCTGGGTGGTTGCCAGGTCTTTTTTTTGCATGTCTGCAGCACAAAATGTTTTAGAGGTTTCATCACAAGCAAAAACGCACAAGCACAACGTTTGCGATGAAAAGAACGGCAGCATGCTTGTTTAGTCTCTCAGGATTTAGGGAAGTGAATGAACGCGTGTGACGTGACAAACACAGCTGGAAACACAAGAGACTGTCGAGAGATTTCTGTTTCCGGTGGAACATTATTCTGACGGACAAGTACACGAGACCACCAGAGTCCCGACCCGACACAGAACAGCTGCCAACTCTCGCGAGACAAATAAGACACCGCAGCTTCAACAACAAGCCCAACACTTTTTGATGATTTATTATGTATTACTAATAAATGAGCCGGCAACATATTAAACTGAAACCACTCTTTGATCTGAAAAGCAAAAACAGAAGGTATTTTACAAAAATTAACAACCTGCAACAAAAGTGGGAACAAAACTCATCTCCAATCACCTGTGAGCAGAATATGATCGGAGAGATGGAAAATGAGAAAAGCACAAGAGCTTCAAAGGGGAGCGTAACATAGCCACATATTTATAGACTAATATATATATATATGGGGTCATTATATGGAAATGTCCATTTTTCTGTCCCTAGCCTTTACAGAAATATTACACTTGAAAAACACTTGGTTAAAATGTTTATATATTTTAAAATTAAACAATGCGTAATTTGAACAATTGCATCTTCTCGAGCCATCAATGTGGCAGTATTTGTTCTTAATTAGGCTAATTATAAAGAATTCCAAGCGCCATAAAACTGCTCGTCCCCACGGCCAGAAAGGGCTTTATTGTGGTCAAAAACAGGTTTTTCTACCATTTTAAATAAATAATGTATACATTACCATCAAATAAATGACATAAAAAACTAAATACCAAATAAATAGTGTATATAAAAAAATATATAATATATTATATTAAATTATAATATATGTTATATTAAAAACATATTATGTGTATTATCATTTATGTGTATTCATGAAGTCAAAAGGTAATAATAATGTGGTCTAATTTTAAATGTTAAAAAACTAAATACATTTTAAGACATCTTGCCATACCAGGCTATTCGAACCAAATGTGTTTACTCAGTATTAGGATATGACTAATTGCTTTTTATTACAGCCCGTGATCATTAATACATTACAAAAACATTGTAAAATTAGGTTAAAAGAAAGTCATCCCACTCCTTTATGTCTCCTTCTGTCATTGCTTGGATTACAGCGTCACGCGCCTTCTTTCTGAATATGATTTTTCTCCAATGAGGGGGCAGAATATTTGGCTAATTACGCTCCTGCACTTATATTATTGCACTGGTTGGCTATGGAGTGTCAATCAATGCATTGGAGAATATACCGAACATAAATAAAGAAACAAAGTTGCTTGTCAGATTTCCCTAACAAGCAACCATTTTTTAAATAAGCCCAAAAAACCGCAATCCGCGACCAGGGATTTCTTCCCGCAACTTTACAAAATAAGAAGCCCAAACTCGCGTATAATAAGCGGACTTGGCAACTGTGCCTTCGAGACGCACGAGCTCGATTTAACATGCTCTTATGTTCAGAAATTACTCATGTGTAACACAAGTCATTGCTGCATTCTTCGTGTCGCCACAAGGATGCGTTATAGCAAAATATACATCTACAGTTGTTTATTTTTTTAATGCAATAATTCACTCCCCCTGATTTTCTGAAGATCATGTGACACTGAAGACTGGAGTAATGACTGTGATAATTCAGCATCGCTTCACAGGAATAAATTACATGTGAACAGATATTCACACAGAAAACACACATTTTTAATTGAAATATTATTTCAAAATATTACTGATTTTACTGTATTTTTTATTAAATAAATGCAGCCTTCTTTCAACAACAGCATTACAAATATATAATTATTCCAAACTTTGACCAGTGTATTTTATTTCAAGTCTTGGTTGATTATTTATTTTTGAGTTTGTACACTTTTATTTTTTTCTGGCTTTAAAATGAGACCCAATATTATCAAGGTACTGGTGTTATTTTATTATTATTTTTAATTATTTTTTATATTTTCTGTTTTAATTTTAATTTTAGTCAAAGTTTGTGTTTTTATCATTTTTATTAGTTTTCTATTAATTAATTTATTTATTTTAGTTTCCATAAATTTTTTATTTCAGTTTTAGATTGAGTTATTTTAGTACATAAAGATAAACTAAATGAAAATGAGAAATGCTGCCTTGGCAACTACCTACATTAATAGGTTGTTTTTAGTAAGTTTTTTAAATATTTTATCTTATTGTAGTTAAAGTTTACTTTATTTTAATAATAAAAAAAAAGTTTATAGTTTTAGTTACCTTGAATAACCCGGATAAGGAAAAGTCACAACAAACCCGAAACAAAGAATTCCTTTAAACTCCGTGAAGCCTGAATCCATTTGATTTCGGTGGGAATTTCGTGCAACATCATCTTACAAAAACAGCACACTTCACCGCAGTTTATTATGCAATGCCAAAAATGTCTGACCTACAAAAAAATCAGTTTAGGCTGAAAGTCTGACGCGTGGCACGCAGTTAATGAACCTCCGGTGTGGAATTTAAACAGAGCTGCATCAATCTGGACGTGTTCAATCTCTGCCGTACGGTCCACAAGAAGACATGTCAGCACAACCTCGGCTTTGAGCGCAGCGCACGCAGACAGAGCGAAAACAGCCCTGATGTTTTTCCATATATCAGGAGAGACAGAACATTCAAACACTTGATGCTGCAGCCGAGGTCATGGAGTTTACGAATGCTTTCTGGTTAAACGCACGGCCGTCGTTTCCTCTGGGCTCTGTGTTTGTGCCTCATGCTGGTTTGGCTCAGTGCGGCAGAAATATAACAGTGGTGAAGGTTGAAGATCAGCCAGGGGAATATACGGATAAGGTAACGCTGGAGGAATCAGTTGAGGTTAAAGAGTTACCCGTCCTCTCAGAAAAGTTGGCACGCCTGCAATAACATGCCTCAAGTTTTGCCGTTTTTCCACATACTGAAGAGAAAATCAATAGGAAGAGGACAATAAATACAAGGCACTGAAGTAGAGCACAATGATCCACAAGTGATCCACAGCACTCCAGTCCATCAGTTAAATCTGGAGGAGACAAAAGCTGAAACAAATCCAGCATTAAGACATGTTTAACTAAAATACATTGAGTCCATAATCCATAATAACGCTTCTTCCAGTGAAAAAGTGTTCTGGTCTGAATCAGGAGAGAAATCTGCACCGATCAAGCAGCGTTTACAAGACAAAACAGCTCTAAACTAATACGTGGCTGGATTTTGATGTGAGAGACAACAAGATGATGAATTTTTCACTGGAGGAAGCGTTATTATGGATTATGTATTTGAGTTAAAAACATCTTAATGCTGGATTTGTTTCAGTTTTGTCTTCTCCAGATGTTAACTTATGGACTGTGGATTATTGTGATTTTTTTATCAGACTCTCATTCTGACGGCACCCATTCACATCCATTGCTGAGACACTGATGCAGAGACACATTTCTCCGAATCTGATGAAGAAACAAACTCATCTACATCTTGGATGGCCCGAGGGAAAGCACATTTTCATTTTTGGGTGAACTATTCCTTTAAGGTACAACCCCATGACCTTGGCATTGCTAGCTCCATGCTATAGTATTTGTGTTATAGAAATACACTTTAAAATACACGTTCAATTCCCAGGGAACACATGTACTGGAAAAAAAAATTATATCCTGAATGCACTGTAAGTCGCTTTGGATAAAAGCGTCTGCTAAATGCATAAATGTAAATGTAAATGTAAAATGCAGAGTGAGTTCTGTTTTATGTAAATTACAAAGACACACTAAATATAAATCGTTCACTATCAGTAAGCAGAATCAATTTAGATGTCTTTTAAGTGTAACATAGGAGATTGTTCTGTTTAACAAATTAGGACATGAAAAAGCCAGTTCCTACACATCTGTCAGCGATGCAACACACTTTAAATCTCACAACTAGCTAAAAAAACTCCCTGCATCTGGAAAACGCACACAGACTGTAATTACAACCAGGTTTGGGTCATGATGCAATCAGCATCCCAGCACGCTGACACTCGCCTGGAACGATGCGAGCGGATATTCTGATCCAGACGTGCACGGATGACTCTTTCAAGTATCCAGCAGATTGATGTCAGCACCAAAGGAGACATGCAAATGTGATGAAAGCCTGCACTGTTCTTATTTGTAAAACAGAGGTCTCCATCCCTGCTCATGGAGACCTACATCACACCAACGCAGGACAAAACTGGACCGCTTCTCAACACATGCAACAACGCAAGCATTGTCCGCAGACTCTGTGCTGTCCAGAAATAAGTCTCCAGGTGGTACGACACACGCAACGCCGAGCAGAGGAGCTTAAGGCAAAGTGCATAGTGATAGGAACCAATAATGATGAAACAGTTCCTTTATATTGCTTGTGTATAGAGAGAGAGAGAGAGAGAGAGAGAGAGAGAGAGAGAGAGAGAGAGAGAGAGAGAGAGAGGGAGAGAGAGAGAGAGAGAGAGAGAGAGAAAGAGAGAGAGAGAGAGAGAAAAAGAGAGAGAGAAAAAGAGAGAGAGAGAGAGAGAGAGAGACAGAGAGAGAGAGAGAGAGAGAGAGAAAGAGAGAGAGAGAGAGAGAGAGAGAGTAATATATATATATATATATTCAGTCATTTTAATTAGATTTCATTTTTTACTTTGTGTTAATATTAATTTTTAAGTTTTATCATTTGGTAACACTTTATTTTAAGGTGTCCTTGTTACACATGTCACATGTACTTACTATTATAACAACAATTAATTATGCATAATTACATGCAAGTAGCCCTAAGGCAAACCCTAATCCTGACCCTACTCATACAATAAGCACATGTAGTTAATTAATATTACTCAGTACTTAAATGTATAATTACTCTGTAACAAGGACACCTTAAAATAAAGTGTAACCTAGTATTTTTTTTAGTATATATATTTTTATATATAAAATATATTTACTATATATGAAGTTTATTTGCAATTGTATATTTTAACTCCATATTTTTTGTATATATCAGCTATTATTATATCAAATACACATAAAATATATATATTTCTAACTGTACAAAAAATATATATATAAAGAGGAATATATGAAATTACACTTTACACTTTCAATATTTATACTTTTAATTTGTATACTTATAAAATAAGTGTGTGTGTGTGTGTGTCTGTGTCTGTGTGTGTGTGTGTGTCTGTCTGTCTGTCTGTCTGTGTCTGTGTCTGTGTGTCTGTGTGTGTGTGTGTGTGTGCGTGTGTGCGTGTGTGTGTGTGTGTCTGTGTCTGTGTGTGTGTGAGAGTGTGTGTGTGTGTGTGTGTGTCTGTGTCTGTGTGTGTGTGAGAGTGTGTGTGTGTGTGTGTGTGTGTCTGTGTCTGTGTGTGTGTGTGTGGTGTGTGTGTGTGCGTGTGTGCGTGTGTGGCGTGTGTGTGTGTCTGCGTGTGTGTGTGTGTTTGTGTGTGGTGCTTGTTTTTATATATCGGTGGGACTTAAACCTGAATACACACAGCCTCATGGGGACTTGTGTCACAGTGGGGACCTAAATTGAGGTCCCCATTGGGAAACAAGCTTATAAATCACACAGAATTAAGTTTTTTGCAAATCTAAAAATGCAAAATGTCTCCTGTGAGGGCTAGGTTTAGGGGTAGGGTTGTGTAGGGCAATAGCATATACGGTCTGTACAGTAGAAAAACCATTACGCCTATGGAAATCCCCACGAGGAAGTGAAACAAGTGTGTGTGTGTGTGTGTGTGTGTGTGGTGTGTGTGTGTGTGTGTGTGTGTGGTGTGTGTGGTGGTGTGTGTGTGAGAGTGTGTGTATGTGTGCGTGTGTGTGTGCGTGTGTGTGTGCGTGTGTGTGTGTGTGTGTGTGTGCGTGTGTGTGTGCGTGTGTGTGTGTGTGCGTGTGTGTGTGTGTGTGTGTGTGTGTGCAGGCCGTCTGTGCTGGACCCATGACCCCTGTTCTCCCTCAGGTCAGTCAGCGGTCTAGCGTGTGGATCAGCCCACCGCCGCGGTCCTGACGGTGACAGTTACGGAGTAAACCGGCTCCCTGTGAAAATCTGACTGAGGGATTTGGCGAGCGTAAGCAGATTAAGGTGGCAGGACCTGGTGGGACGCGTTTTCAACAGGTCTTTTCTCTGATTCTCTCTCTAGTAATCCTCCCGCAGACGCAGTGCTTGAGAGGTGTGCTGCAGGTCAAGAGCAGTGAACCGTGGGCACAGGGTTGCTTTCAAGCTGCTCTGTGGGATGTTGTGTGCAAATTTGCTTCCAGAACCAAACTAATCGAGCAGAAGAGGGCAATTACAGTGCATTATTTCTACTCGGCCATCATTGAGTCTGTCCGGTGTTCATTCATAACTGTCTGGTTTGGTTAAGCTACCAAATCAGACATCAGAAGACTACACCGGACAGTCAGGACTGCTGAGAGTATTATCGGTGTCTCTCTATCCGACCTCCAAGATCTTTACATCTCCAAAGTGAAGAAAAGGGCTAAGAAAGTCACTCTGGACACCTCACACCCAGCTCACTCTCTCTTTGAACTGTTGCCCTCTGGCCGGCGCTACAGAGCACTGAGCACCAGAACAGCCAGACACAAGAACAGCTTTTACCTCCAGGCCATATAACACCTGAACAACACATAACACACCCAGTACTGTACACCTGTAATAACTCCTCAAACCTCCATCTGTAGGACACATGCACATTCACAGTTCTGTCTAGGGACATTTTTTTCCCCTCTATATTTTATTGTCTATTCTCTTTATTATTAGTGTTTGTATCACCTTAATCATATGTATGTTTGCACTTTGTCTGTACTTTCTGTACTGGAAGCTCCTAACACCAAGACCAATTCCTTGTGTGTGCAAACACTCTTGGCAATAAAGCTCTTTCTGAATCAGTCACTTACGATGTTCATCAGAGTCAAGACGTAGTTCTGCACATGCTCTTTGCCATGGAAGCGCACGACCGAGTCGTCCACGGCGAGCAGCACCTCGATGTTGTAGTCGTCTTTCTTGGCGTGTCTCGTTGCGCTCCGTCTCTGACAG
>CM049808.1:24114594-24162094 GCA_027422405.1 Ptychobarbus kaznakovi | reverse complement strand
GTAATAATTTTTAATATTTTTTAAATATATGTCTATATAAACTTTAAGTTTTAGTTATTTTAAGTTAAGTTTTATTTTAAGTTATATTAAGTAATTTTATTTAATATTTATTTAAAGTAATGTTTTACACCCCTGGTGTGCACTGTGTATATGCTTTTAAACCAGCAGCTTACTAGGTTTATTTAACATTTATTAATATTTTGCATGAAAATTCAGTATGCAGAACCAAAACTAGAATGACAGAAAGATAAAATGATCAAATCAAACCTCTAAATGCATAACTGAAGATCGGGCACAAATGATATTACAGTAAAAGCAAGGTACAGCCGAGGTAAAACACTGGCTCAGTGGTAGAGCATTGCGTTAGCAGCGCAAAGGTTGTGGGTTCGATTCTCAGGGAACACATGTACTGACAAAAAAAAATGTATAGCCTGAATGTACTGTAAGTCGCTTTGGATAAAAGCGTCTGCTAAATGCATAAATGTAAATATCACAGTGAAGAAACGTCGAGACCTCTGGCACATCTCTCCATAAAACTCAAGACATATGGTATTTATATTAACGTTCTCCCATAATTTCACAGACGTCAGAGCTGAACGAGCTGCAGGCTTCAACTACTGAGCATCATTATTCTCTCTCCGGGTTCCTCTGATACAGGTGTGGAGCATTAACGCGGCGTACAGCTGCAAAACTACAGCATATTTCAAGGGTTTTGCCATATGTTATGATTATTAGTGTTGCGTTATGCATCACCAAACTCTGCTTTATATTGCATCTAACAAACCCTTTCATCAGTTCTTCCTGATGGTATTTCTCCATGTTTCTTCCTCGCTCTCATGTGAATCTGTAGTAAAGCGCTCGTGTCCACTGATACGTCATCTATCGCAGGCTAAACAACACCCGCTGACACCTTTCTACTATTTCATATCACTTGCATCATTGTCCAAATGAAGGTCCATGGGACAGTGAGACATGGATTCTCAGTAAATAATTAATGCACAGAGGCTTTCGCAATAACCAAGAGCAGACAAAGTGACGGTTTAGTGTCCGAGTGTCCTTTAGAAATAGTGGAAGTGCTGAAGCAACAATCCAGACAGTTTTGAACAAACCACTCATTTTTAAGGAGGTAGCTTCGTGGCATTCTTTCTATTATAACACAGCACATGAATACGGTGATCATTCAATATTAAACGCTTTTGTATTGTTTTGAAAGAAGTCTCTTCTGCTCACCAAGGCTGCATTTCATTGATTAAAAATACAGTAAAAACAGTAAAATTGTGAAATATTATTCCAATTCAATATAGCTGTTTTCTATGTGAATATGTGTTAAACTATAATTTATTTCTGTGATCAAAGCTGTATTTTCAGCATCATTACTGCAGTCTTCAGTGTCCTGGGTGCTTGCTAGGGTGTTTAGGATGGTTGCTAGGGTGTTCTGAGTGGTTGCTAGGGTGTTTAGGATGGTTGCTAGGGTGTTCTGAGTGGTTGCTGGAGTGTTTATGATGGTTGCTAGGGTGTTCTGAGTGGTTGCTGGGGTGTTTAGGATGGTTGCTAGGGTGTTCTGAGTGGTTGCTAGGGTGTTTATGATGGTTGCTAGGGTGTTCTGAGTGGTTGCTGTGGGTGTTGGTATGGGTGTTTAGGGTGTTCTGATGGTTTGGGTGTTTATGATGGTTGCTAGGGTGTTCTGAGTGGTTGCTGGGGTGTTTAGGATGGTTGCTAGGGTGTTCTGAGTGGTTTCTGGGGTGTTTCTTGGTCCTTCAGAAATCATAATAATATACTTGATTTGCTGCTCAAGAAGCATTTCTGATTATTATCAACATTGAAAACAGTCGTGCTGCACAATATTTTTGTGAAAACCGTGATATATTAAATTTTTATGGATTCACAGATGAATAGAAAATTTAAAAGAACAGCATTTATTTGAAATATAAATATTTGCTAGCATTATAAATGTCTTTACTGTCACTTTTGATCAATTTGATGCATCCTTGATTAATAAAAGTATAAATCTATGAAAAAAATACAGACCCCAGACTTTTAAAACTAAAAGGTTGTGTATACAGTATATTAAATACTATGGTATTTGCATCACTGTACCGTGGTATCAAACAAAGATACTAAACATAAGCAGGCATGTCGTTCATGATCAGTGATCGCGGTCAGTTGATTTATTGGTTTCCCAGAGTTTGTGGACCGGACGTAATCTGTGAAAGCAGATGCTCTGATCGGTTCAGCCGCTGACGATCTGCAGAAGCGGAACAGAGTTTACGGCACCATCGAGGCACTTTTATAATAAAAGATCTTTGACTTCCTTCAGTGATTCCATGACAGCTTCCCAAGTTTCTGCTTCAGCAGCGTTTGAGTTCAGCGTGTGGTACGAGCACTTCAATAACGTGCATTTCTATTCCCAGAGAGCCTCTCAGACCCTTCACTTCATTCACAGAGCAATACGTCTGAATCTTCTGCGCACAGGAGTGTGTGTGTGTGTGTGTGTGTGTGTGTGTGTGTGTCTCTCTCTCTTCTCTCTCTCTCTCTCTGTGAGTGTGTGTGTGTGTGTGTGTTGTGTGTGTGTGTGTCTGTGTCTGTGTGTGTGTGTGTGTGTGTGTGTGTGTGTGTGTGTGTGTGTGTGGTGTGTGAGTGTATGTGTGAGTGTGTGTGTGTGTGTGTGTGTGTCTGTGTGTGTGTGTGTGTGTGTGTGTGTGTGTGTGTGTGTGTGTGTGTGTGTGTGTGTGTGTGTGTGTGTGCGTGTGCGTGTGAGACTGTGCTCTCTCTCTCTGTGTGTGTGTGCGTGTGTGTGTGTGTCATATATAATATAACTTTTTTTTACATTTCTTATTCTAATTTAGTAACAATAATAGTACAAGTAATAATAGTAAATGTTTTATATTAATAATTCATAATTTATTATTTTTCTTAAATACTTTTATTTTTACTTAGTAATATTTATTATACTGATTTTTATTTATTATGTATAATAATACATTGTATTTTTATTTATTTGTTATTTATATAATTATATTATTTATGTTTATTTCTTTATTTATTATTACTATTACTTTTATTAAGTCACATTGCTGTATTATAATTAGCATTTTTGTCTGAATTGTGCATCCCTAAAAACACAGAAAACCTGCAGCTTTTTTAAATCAGAATCACAATTTTAATATTTAATAAAAAAAAATAAAAAAATTGCAAATCGATTTTTCATAAGCTCTGCTTTACCTTCATTGTGGAGGTCATCTCGCCTCTGATCCTTGTCCCTTTTGATGGCCGACCTTCGGTAGACCACGTGGACACGACCTTTGACCTCCACCTCCTGCTGGCCTTTCTCCAGCGGCTCGATGAAGAACTCTTCATCATCAGTGCGAATCAAGCCTGCCTGAACCCACACATCAGACAAACACAGACGATCAGAGACAAAGCATGTTAAACGAGCATTAGCTTTGACATTGTTTAATCACCAAGAGCCATTAAAGGTGCGTTCACACCAGATGCGAATGAAGCGTTACGCGCAAATGATTTACATGTTAAGTCAATGCAAAAACGCGATAGACAATCCTGCGGCGCTATTCGCGCGAATGAGGCGGCGCAAATGGCGCAAATTACGCAGCGCGAATTGAGCTTTTGGGGCGTTTGACATGCTATTCGCGCGAATAGCGCGAGTTGAAAAATTTGAACTTTGGCGGATATTCGCGCCACGTTAACCAATCAGGAGCTTGCTCTAGCAGTGACGTGATTACGAGCGGAGGCAGAAAATCCGAAACAACAATGGAGGACAAATTAATCGTGGTTGTATGTGGGTACCCGGAGCTGTACGATACTACTTCGTACTTTTACAAAAACAGGAATAAATTTTGCAACGAGACTGGAGCTGCCTGCAGAAGCCCCTCCCATGATGCGAATTCACGTCTGTTGTGTAGCGAATTTCACGCGCGAATGAAGCGAATTTCACGCGCGAATGAAGCGAATTTCACGCGCGAATGAAGCGAATTTCACGCGCGAATGAAGCGTATTTCACGCGCGAATGAAGCGTTTTCACGCGCGAATGAAGCGTATTTCACGCGCAAATGAAGCGAATTTCACGCGCGAATGAAGCGTATTTCACGCGCGAATGAAGCGTATTTCACGCGCGAATGAAGCGAGTAAACTCAAAATGTTCAAGCGTCCAACTACGCGCGAATAGCGCGATTTATTCGCGTCATTCGCATCTGGTGTGAACGCACCTTAAGACTCAATGTCAGAAAGCAGGACGGTCTGAACTCAGTTTATGAACGAGAGCAGGACAAGAATGATTACCCTCCCGTCCGTCACTCACTGAGGCTGCGGGATTGTTCAGGAACGAAACGGAGGACAGGGAACGATGGGAAGGAAAAGCACTGGTGGTAGCCGCAGCATCTGCTCAAACCATTGACTGATATTTGATTCGAACAGAACTGTTAGACGGATCTTCTACTGCACCACAAACCCCAACAACAACAGACACCGTTAAAGACTCCTTCACTTCAGAGAAACAACATCCAAACGGCTGTCACTTTAATAAAAGTCCCGTCACAGCGACTAAACCAATATGACACTCCGGTTTTACAGTTTCTGACGAGAACATAAGTGCTGCTTGTCTGACTGAGCAAACCACGCTGGGGCTGCTACGATGTTGGGTGTTCCGAGCGGTTGCCAGGGTGTTCCGAGCGGTTGCTAGGTTGCTCCGAGCGGTTGCTAGGGTGTTTAGGATGGTTGCTAGGGTGTTCCGAGCGGTTGCTAGGGTGTTCTGAGTGGTTTCTAGGGTACTCTGAGCAGTAGTTAGGGTGTTTAGGATGGTTGCTAGGTTGTTCCGAGTGGTTGCTAGGGTATTCTGAATGGTTGCTAGGGTGTTTAGGATGGTTGCTAGTGTGTTCTGTTTAGGATGGTTGCTAGGTTGTTCTGAGTGGTTGCTAGGGTATTCTGAATGGTTGCTAGGGTGTTTAGGATGGTTGCTAGTGTGTTCTGTTTAGGATGGTTGCCAGGGTGTTCTGAGTGGTTGCTAGGTTGTTCCGAGTGGTTGCTAGGTTGTTCAGAGCGGTTGCTGGGGTGTTTAGGATGGTTACTAGTGTGTTCTGTTTAGGATGGTTGCTAGGTTGTTCCGAGCGGTTGCTAGGGTATTCTGAGTGGTTGCTAGGGTGTTTTGCTGTTGTTCCGAGGGTTGCTGGCGTGTTTATGGTTGCTAGTGTGTTCTGGTAGGGTGTTTAGGATGGTTGCTTTAGGATGGTTGGATGGTTGCTAGGTTGTTCAGAGCGGTTTTAGGATGGTTGCTAGGGTGTTTAGGATGGTTGCTAGGGGTTGTTCTGGTTGCTAGGTTGTTCCGAGGGTGTTCTGTTTAGGAGGGTGCAGGGTGTTTAGGATGGTTGAGGTTGTTCTGTGGTGTTTAGGATGGTTGGGGTGTTTAGGATGGTTTTAGTGTGTTCTGGGTGTTCTGTTTAGGATGGTTGCTAGGTTGTTCAGAGCGGTTGCTAGGGTGTTTAGGATGGTTGCTAGGGTGTTCTGTTTAGGATGGTTGCTAGGTTGTTCCGAGCAGTTGGTAGGGTGTTTAGGATGGTTGCTAGGTTGTTCAGAGAGGTTGCTGGGGTGTTTAGGGATGGTTGCTAGGGTGTTCTGTTTAGGATGGTTGCTAGGTTGTTCCGGTTGCTAGGGTGTTTAGGATGGTAGCAGTTGGTAGGGTGTTTAGGATGGTTGCTAGGGTGTTCTGAGCGGTTGCTAGGGGTTTAGGATGGTTGCTAGGGTGTTCTGTTTAGGATGGTTGCTAGGTTGTTCAGAGCGGTTGCTAGGGGGTTTAGGGTGGATGTATCATAAGTCTGCATCTTTAATCAAAATGAAAACTGAAATCGTGATATGGAAAAATGAAAATGAAGAAATTAAGACAGCCATAAAAATTAGTATTGTAATTGTACTGTATTAATATTTCACAGTAAAAAATATTACTATTATGAACAATAAATCAACATTATTTTTTTTATTTGAAACAGTGAAATATAAATAGTAATATTAATATTTCTTATTTTGTTTAGATTTCTTCTTTAGTAACATCATATGTTTATAAAAATAATACAATAATACTACTACAACAAATCATTATAATAATAATAATTATTATTATTAAACAAGCAAAGCAAAACCTGGACATTTAAAAATCACTTATTATTATTATTATTACAAGCAAAGCAAGACCTGGAATTGTTTTTTTTTTAAATTATTATTATACCAAAGCAAAACCCGGACATTAAAAAATAAATAAATAGATTAATTAGAAAATTCACAATCAGATTTTCCACCTCTCCACAACACACATAAATTGAGATCTTGTGGTCAGGAATGAGTTATGAGGCAAAGCTTAATGTTTCGGGGTTAGGGCTCTTTCTAAAGAAAAAACTCTAACCAAGGCCAAAACCAATAAACATTGACTCCGGTAACACAAAACGAGTTCAGGTCAAACTCAACTGAAACACTGGTACGAGTACAGTGCCTTCCCTTTTTGTTTAAAACACCATCAAACTGTCCTTTCAGGCTGAACGTAACCAAAAAAACGCCAAGAAACAGCAACAAGAAAAGCATCCACAAGCGTTTTTTGGCAGGAATGCTATAAATACACTTTCAGCAATCCAGACCATAATGGACAGCGTTTAGCCAGCACTTGACCAACAGGGCAAATACCTGTGACTTCAAACCTTATATATTTGTAAATCACATCAGCAGAGAAGGAAAGATGCTTGATGACAGGCGTTAGAAGGGGGTCGAAATTGTTCAAGAGCATCTTCTGCGGCTCACGCTGCTCTCATGGAGCGGAAATTGAACTCAGAGTGTTTGGACAGATGTTTGCTCAGTGAATGAAGCCCAACATCTGCACCGAACCGCAAACTCAAGGAACTAGAGCTCTTACCTGAACAAAGGCAGAAGGAAGCACTGGAACACAAATACCGTATGTAGGCCAGGACACACAAAGCCCAAACGGTCATTATTTTTAATTATTGTAATCTTTGCTGCTGAGGAACAGCGGACTCAAGCCGAGTTTGACATCAGCAAAGCATTCGGGTTTGGTTAAAAGATGTGGGATTTAGTCAAATGTCAACGTATACATAAGATTCTCACCAAAGAGTGAAAGGTGAAGGACTCTTTTCACACCAGACATCACCCAAAACACCCTGGAAAGCGTCCTGAAAACCACAGCAGTGAGTTTTACATGACATCACTATAATAACTGCATGCTATGAATCATTAGGTAAGCATTAGTAAATGGTCAGATCATCCTTTATAAAGCATTGTCCCAACATTAATAGTCATTAGTAAGCAGTTTATAAATACAGCTATAAATGCCTTGTTCTTGATTTATAAGCATATCTATTACAAAGGCAGATTTAAAGGCTCAGTTATCTTCCTAACGGAAACACAACTCAGAGGGATACACAACTCAGAAATATTTATTTCAAGATGCAAAAAAAATGAAACTGTACACTTTATATTTTTATTTTATTGTTTTTTATATATTTCATTGAATATTGTTCATATTTAATTTTTTTATTAAGTGTACAGTTGCATTTTTTGCATAGGATGAAGTGACTATTTACTAATGCTTAACTAATGATTCATAGAGTGCAGTTATTATACAGGGTTTCTGCAGGGTTTAGTCAGTCAAATTTATGACCATTACGATTTAAATTTATGACCTACACAAATTACGTGCTACGAAACTACACGAACAAAACTGATCGATCGCCTGCACCCGCTGCAGACCTTTTACAGCAACTTTATGCTTTTCTGACTTTGCATGCGACTAAGGATTTTATGCCTAAACTAGACAGCTCCAACGCCTTCTTACACCGTGTGCAATAGGCTTGATACCGATTGTTTGCGACGGGCTTGAGCCAACTACTAAACGCACCGTCTTCAAGCCATAGCCCGTTAAATGTACACTTTCCCATTGTGATAGACCGGGAGATTTCAGTTAAACCAAGCAGTGACTCAACGACATACAGTAATAAGCTGAGGAGACAGTACCTCTTGCGAACATAGACTGCAGGCCTAGGCTACATCAGCATTGTGTTTAACATTGGCAGTGAAGCTTGGGAGTTTGCGCGGGTTTCTGTGAAAGTCCTTTGCTGCACTGCCACATGGACCTTGTAGTTCTGGAACGCTGTGATACCACCCAGATTCCTCAGACAGAACTACAACAGGCGAAACGAATGGATGCCGCCGCCGCCAGCGCATTTTTTTGGGGGAAAAGGCAATGGTAGAACCAATGAATGAACAAGCATATCAATTTAAGACGTGGCTAAATGTAATTTATGACCTTGTATGGAAAATCTGGACGTTTTTATGACTTTTTATGGCCTAAAATTCTTATTATTAAATTTAAGACGTTTTATGACTTTTTATGACTCTGCGGAAACCCTGATTATAAAGTGTTACCCTTAAATGTACTTCAGAACATGAAAATGTCTAGTTAAAGCATGCAGAAACACACAAGTTCAAGTTCAGATTGTGAGTCCATCACTTTCCATCTCCTGTGAACCTGTGTGACCGAGTCCTTCTTGACAATACGCCTGAGAAAGCTAACGTGACGCCTCTTCAAGCACGAATATACACTAAATTCCACATATCAGCTCCAGTGTGTTTGAAGGTGGATATTTATAATATAGCGAGACGCTCTGTCCAGCCACGAGCATTTCACACACGCAAGCTAGAAGAATCTCACATGAGCAAAACGGCGGAGTAAAAATGAAGAAACAGACTTTACTCAGTCAGTCTTCAGGCACATGAACATGTCAATTTAGCCAATTTACACCGCAAAGACAGCACAGAGGCACTTCTGAAGTGGAATTTATACGGTTAATGCGGCTCAGAGGTGGCATAAATGCATTTTCTCAGCTTTTACAACTGTATGGTCTGATACTACGGGCTGAGGTGGGTCTGAGCAGGCTTAAGAAACTGTAAAAATCTCCCTTTGACTTTACAGAGACAGAATTATCTCAGAATGCAACAGTGACGATTAAATATTTGAATACTCAATTCCAATTGGTCTGTTTCCTTACGTCCATTTGCATACCGAATGGTTATTAATTGTTTCATTTTGACCATATTCAGCTGTTTTTACACTTTGTGGAGAAAAAGCTCTTAATAGCATTTCATTCCTAAATGTACACAAAACCTGCTGTTTGCAAACAGATATTTCTTTCTAGAAATGTAAATCTAACGTGTCTTTAATTAACCAAGTTAAGGCTGCTCTGTGCCTGCTTACAATTCAGTGTAAAGGCACAATGCTGCATAAAAGCCAGACCAAAGTATGATGTGTAATAAATGCACGTCCAAGACTGAAATGATCTGCTATATAACGTTTAAATGGAGCATGTAAGTTAAGTGTTTTCTGCTGATTTAATTGCATAAACCTAATAATTAGAGTTTAAAACAAACCACAGGAGTATCCTGCAAGCACAATGAAAACAGCAATGCAAATACTGTGAAATAAACACACAAGGCTTGTTTATAGAGCAAATACTATATCTGAGGGATTGAGTCTGTCAAACCAAACAACTGAATCTGTTTCTCAAAGATGTGACTGAAGAAGAAGAAGGTGCAATACTGTACAACAGAGCTGCTTTTTCCCAAAAACTGCTCGACAAACAAAAGACAAAGAAAAGGCAAGCGTCCAGTGGTGAGAAAACCCCAAATCCTTCTTTATTATCATGCCACAGCAAAACATGCAATTTGAGGAAGATTGTTTCTCAACCTATAATTTGTATTCATGAGCTCTCCTTCTGTTTGAAGTCAACAGTCCTGAGAGCCAAGCATTTGGACAATAACACGTTTCTACAAGTCATTTTCTTTAAATATATTAATACTTTTATTCAGCAAGGGTGCGTTAAAGGGATCAAAGTAACAGTATAGACATTTATAATGTTACAAAATATTTATATTTCAAATAAATGCTGTTCTTTTAGCTTAACTTTCTATTCCTCAAATAATTCTTACGAATAATATGTATCAGTTTCCACAAAAATAATCGCCAGAACTGTTTTCAACATCGATAATAATCTGTTTCTTGAGCATCATATTATTATGATTTCTGAAGATCATGTGACACTGAAGACTGGAGTAATGATGCTGGAAATACAGCTGCGCATCACAGAAATAAATTACAGTTTAACACATATTCACATAGAGAACAGCTGTTTTAATTTGCAATAATATTTCACAATTTTACTGTATTTTTAATCAAATAAACGCAGCCTTGTTGAGCAAAAGAGATCATATTTTTATTTGCATGGACATGACTTCTGGACAATGAATGAAAATCTGCATACAACGACAACATTTTAAGGTTAGAGGTTTATTAAAAAATGAATAATAATCAATCAGTAATAATTGGCTATAATTTAGTCGGCTGCGTAACACGGCTGCGTTCTGGGGGTGATCGGTCCATTTTCATCTTACGCCTCCAAATTATGGAATTCAAAAATTCGTTCTCATCTTAAAACGTTTTATTTTCGTCTTTCTTTTAACTGATTGTTCTTCTGTATTTTTGTGTATTACTTTGGATTGTTGTGTTTGCTTGTGTAGTAAAGCACTTTGAGAAAGTGTTCTTTTAAAGGCGCTATACTCAATAAAATGTATTATTATTATTAATATCATATGTGAGCCTGGAGCACAAAAGCAGTCATAAGCAGCACAGGTATATTTGTAGCAATAGCCAACAATACATGGTCAAAATTATTAATTTTTCTTTTATGCCAAAAATCATTAGGATATTAAGATCATGTTCCATGAATATATTTTGTATTATCAAAACTTAATTTTTTATTAGTAATAGGGCTGCAAAGGGGCGGAAAATTTTCCGGAAACTTTCCATGGGAACTTCGTCTTGGGAATTTTGGAAATATTCCAAGTTTGAAACTTACCAGAAATTTATGGGAATTTACAGGAATTTTGGGCGATTTATGGGAATTAATTGGAAATTTAGAGAAATTTGTGTGTGTATGGGGGGCTCAATAGCCCTGCAGTAATCAGTGTGCATGTGTTTGAGCAATGTGTAGAAATTAAACTGAAATTGCATTAAATCTGGTTGTTTTAACCAAGATTATGCTGCAAGATTTTGTTCTCAACTACATTTAAGTGCCCAGTTCCTGCAATTTTGCAAATTTCCAGTTTATTCCCATTAATTCCCATATATCCATGTTAATTCCCATGGAAAGTTTCCAGTCTTGAATTTCCAGTCTTGATTTTGCAACCCTAATTAGTAATATGCATTGCTAAGAACTTCATTTGGACAACTTCAAAGATGATTTTCTCAATATTTAGATTTTTTTTCCACCCTCAGATTTCAGATATTGTCCCATCATAACAAACCATACATCAATAGAAATATTATTTATTCAGTTTTCAGATAATGTATCGATTGAAAATTGACCCCTTTGACAGGTTTTATGGTCCTCGGTCACATATTTGCAAAGCTGTAACCAAACTTGCAGAACATTGTGTACAATCCCTCTAAATCTGGGATGAACCTGTGGTCTTGACGGGAGCGCGTCGCTTGCGGGACACGTTCTAATGGATTATTGTGATCCGGCATACAGAGCAGCATCAGCTGTCACTGCCAGCGGAGAACATGTCGTACATCACGTGGAGAGATTCACAATAATGAACACAGATCGCAGCAAGCGCTGTCGGACACGGACATTATGCTCTCACACCACGACTTCATCTTTCATAATCCCATCCGTCAACACACCAGGAGTAACTACACATCACCACAGCGCTCTCTACACTCCTCAAAATAATATCAGCCTTCACACGGGGCTCCGGTTCACAGGAATATCTTCTCTCATGCCGTTACACACCCGTTACCACATCAAGGTGAATAGAGCATGATAGAATTGTTATTTTTGATTGAATTATTTTTGTAATTACTCCATTGGGATCTGGAACTAAATACAATCTTGTGCATCAGTTTTCCCGGCAGGTCACGTGACCGTGTGTACTAGAGATCGACCGATATGGGTTTTTCTATAGCCGATGCCGATGCCGATGTTTAGAGGTCAGGGTCAGCCGATGGCCGATATGTGCTGCCGATTTTTAGGACCGATATCTTGAAGTTTTCCCCTTCATTTGCATGCGCCGATGGAAACACAAATAGCCGCTTCTTGATACGGTTAATACTTCTGTTTCTAACGCATATACACTACATTCATTCACCAAATTAGAGTATGTCGTCACTGCTACATCCTCATTCACTACAATACACATTCATTAATCTATGAACTTAACACTTTTAGTGGGATTTTACCGCCATTTTTTACACCATCCTGTTAGAATAACCTGCTTTTTCCAGTTTACACTCTTTTAACTTGACCAATGGATAACTTATAGTACTGCTCCAGAGTTCCTAATCGTCATTAATCGAGAAAACCTCGTCTGTATGTGCTTGTGTCAGATTTCTTCAGCTTCGTAAACAAAAACGTGAACAAAAAACGTGATGTTTGGTTCACGAACAAATGATTCTTTTGAGCCGATTCAGAAGAATTCACGACGCAGGATCGAGTTCGCTCGTGAGTTAGCGGGTTGAATCGTTATCTTAACTAAACTTAACCTATCTTAACTAAACCGCGAGTCATTTTTCGGTTATTTCCGATTCTAAATTAACCGAAAACCGTTATTATGATGCTCAGGTGACCGAGTCTTTTTCCTTCTTTATTACTAAATCACTTACAATTTTAATCAGCCAGGTGGTAGGCCTATATAAAGACAGTTTTAAGACAGAAGAGAAGAAAAATGTACAAAACTAATGAAAACAACAAATAAAGAATAATTACCCACAAAATCGGATTAGGAATCATTTTTAGGCATTGCTGAAACTCTATTTCAAAATGTAAAATAGTGGTTTCTCACCAAGACACAAGTCTGTTTTCTGATTGATTGTTCAAATGACGACCTGTAAATAATCATAAACAATCATTCTTATGAATGTACTTGTGAGTTAGCAGTGTGAGTCATATCTAAAGTGTTTGATCAGAATCACTAAATGAATCGTTCTGAGCGGTTCACCGCTGACTCTCTCACTAAACCGCGAGTTCAGTTATGGACGATTCGAAATGAACTGGAAACCATTAATGCTTATGACTGCGAGACACAAGTATGTATATATATATATATATATATATATATATATATATACACAGAGGATAGATTTCAGCTGGTGTCTTGACGTTCTATGCTTTTTTGCACCTCCCTTTCGTCAATACTTTTTCCCTGTATCAATCCATTTTATTACACCTAGCCTAATTTATGAACGTATTAGTTTTGTTTTCTTTGTATGTATGGATTACTTGAGTTGTTACCGACATCTGGTGAACATTTCGAGTCAACAGCACCTTTATAAATATATTTTCTGAGAAATATGGTGATGTGTTCAATACTTATTCTACCCGCTGTATACATATATGTGTGTGTGTGCGTATATATATATATAATAATATATCATAATATATATATATATACACATTTTATTATATTATTTTGTTTCTCTTTTATATTTTTTTTTTTTCTACACTCTCTTTTTTTCTCTATTATATACTACACTCTTATACATTTTTCCTCTTTTGTCTGGAGCCCTGTATGGTTTACTGTGCAAAAAAACAGAGTACACATCAGCTTTAAATAAATAACTTTTCATCAGAAATGCAAGATAATGAAGGCCGGCTCCTTGTCAGTGTTGAATCTTAAAAACAAGACCTCTCGCTTCTGTGAGGACCGTGTAAACATAAGTGCAAGCTAGTGACGGCACGTCCAGATTTCCCAGAGTTCAGGGAGGTCTGACTCAATCTATTAAGCGCAAAGATCTTGGATGCAGAGATAGAACAGATACGCTTTCACAGCATTCCATATCGCCGTGCATATCCTAAACTGGATTAGCTGTGGGTTTAACATGGAGACAAGCTAAAGTTAGAGACCGAGATCGTCTAGAGATTCTGACAGCTGTCACGTTTGGTTTTAAAGGCCGCTTTCACACGTGCACAGCAAACTTTTAAAACATGCACGCTCTATGTATTTGAATGAGCTTTCATTACTGTCTGCATGTTGATTTATTCAGTGAACCGTATGAATCTGCAGCATGTAGGGTGGGGAATGCTCTTCGACACGCAGACCTTGCAAGCCAAGACATGCCGGTGTTGATGTTGGCGCGCTCTCAATCACTCTTCAGCTGATCTATCTTTACCGTGACAGGCGTGCTTCCTCTCCTGCCTGATCCGTGCCATACCAATGACCTCATAGGCTTGAAGGGGACACCCTGCTATTCATAAAACCTCGAGGATGTGCCGCATTACAGCAGCGATTACAGTTATCACAGCCCATGCTAAGAGAGCAGCTGTCTGTGCATTTCTGCAGGGCGCGTTTAGAAGCACATGGACCTCCATCAGTGACTGTGTGTCCGATAACTCGCTGGTTGGAGGCAGATAAAGCAGAACTGACTTTCAAATGACATCCTCTGCATTGCATAAGAGCTCTAATGTAGGGGCTGTTTGTGTCCATCGATGCGCTCTATCGATATTGTCATATTCACTGGATCCTGTACGGTCAGCTAGAATGAGGTTGGGTTTGACAGACTGTGGATAAGAGCAACCGAGTGGATCGATATCGGCTTGTGAACATGTCACGTAGTGCAGTTGTCAGAAACGATCAGATTTGATGTACGTGACTTTCTTTAATCAAAAGAGTTTTCATGCATCTTGCATATGCAATGCAACACACCACCGTTACATCCACAGCGATGCATTAATACTGCTTCAAACAAGCTTGTGTTGCAAAAGGTTGTCCATAAATTGGCCTACAGTGCTTTTAACTGTATTTTCTTCTTAATGTAGCATGCAGTGCACAGTCCGAACAGCCTCACACTGCAAAAAAGGGCTTATCTTACTCAGTATGTCTTGTTTCCAGTCAAAATATCTAAAGATTCTTAAATTAAGATGCATTTACTAGATAGCCAAAATAACATTAGATATTTAGTCTAGCACTAAATTAAGTGCATTTTGCTTAAAACAAGTAAAATTATCGGCCAATGTGGTAAGTAAAATATTCTTAAAACAAGAGTTTTAAAACTAGGCTACATTACAATAAATATGCATAATTTGCATGCTAAAGATGCGAGATGTATGATAAAGGTACGCATGCGTCTGCCATAGAGCGGTTATCCATTCACAAAACACCAGAAACAACCAGATTTTATGTTTGCAACTCATTATTCTGTGATGTAAATGTTGATATTATTCTTTAATCAGAAGCATTTTCATGCATCTAATGCAGAAAAGTATGTGAAATACAAATGCATCTAGCTTTGCGACATGATTATGTTGCTTCATACAAGCCTATATTGCAAAAGCTTGTCCAGAAATGGTCTACAAGGCTTTTCACCATGTTTTCTGCTGAATTTAGCATGCAGTGCGCAGCATGAACAGCCTCAGCACCAAAACTCTACATGCATGGTCAGAAATAAATATGCATTGTTTGCATGCTGATTTTACCAGATTTTATGTTTGCAACTTTAAGTTATAATGTTATTCTTTAATCAAGCATTTTCTTGAATCTTGCATTTGCACTGTAAGGCCTAAAATAAATAGAAAAGCATGTGAAATACATATGCATCTACAGTAGCTATGCAAGATTGATTTTGTGTCGGTGCATTCTGAAATGCATCAGACTGCATGTCATAAAGCAACACAAGTATGTTGCATCCTCAGTTTTGTCACTATAGTGTGAATTAGCATGCATTTAAAGCCTTTTACGGTCATGGCAAAGCAATAGACTGAACAGAATCTTACCGAGCAAGTTTCTTCAAAACTTCTTGATGTTTGTTTGAACGGCACACACTTCTGAAGGAAATCCCTTTTTCCACACTGTTAGAGCCACAGCCAATTCATTGCATTACTTCATACAAGCCTATATTGCAAAAGCTTGTCCAGAAATGGTCTACAAGGCTTGTCACCATGTTTTCTGCTGAATTTAGCATGCAGTGCACAGCATGAATATCCTAAGCACCAAAATTATACATGCATGGTCTGAAATAAATATGCATCATTTGCATGCTGTAGACAGAAGATGTGTGTGAAAGACTTCAGAGACACATTTGGACCACCTCACATGAGAGCCATAGAGCGGTTATCCATGCAAAACATGTCAGAAACAACCAGATTTTATGTCTGAAAACAACTTCTAATACATAATTGAATCCAATTGCTTCTAGTTGTAATTACATCTCCCTTGATTTAACAATTCATAGACAATTGCAATGAAAAGCAAGACAGAATGTACAGTAAAAGCTATTTCTTTTTTTCTAGTTAAGCTACATATTTGTACATAACCTAATTAAAAAGTAATTGAGATAGGTTGGAAGTTGTATTTTCAAACATGTTGCTATTCCAACTCATTGTGTTCTCCTTAGACCTCTACATTAAGAGAACATAGACGTATCGCGTTCCTGATTCTTTAATGATCTTAAAAGTCTTAAATTCACCGTTATGAAACTTGCATGATCCCTGATATAATAATTCACTTTTTTTTTTACAAAACAGTGCATTTAAATGTAATATTGCATTTGCAATTTAAAGCCTAAAATGTACATAAAACCATGTGAAACCTAAATGCATCTAGCTATGCGACACTGATTTTGTGTTGCTGTATTCTGAAACGTGTCAGATTGCAAGTCATAACGCAACAAAAGCATACGTCGCATTCAGCTTTGTCGATATAGTGTGCATCAGCATGCATTTGAATCCGTTTTCCGTTAAAGTTAGTTAAACGGTTGACCTGTTTGAATAGCACACACACATCTGAAGGAAACTCTATCGCCACCTTGAGATCTGTTACTGTCACAACAGTGCATTATTTTATGCTGCATCATACAAGCCTATATTGCATAAGTTTGCTTTTCACCATATTTCGCACTTCGCAGTATGAACTGCTCAGAACCTAAACTCTTGCAGTGCTGCTAACACAATCTGAAATAAATATGCATCGTTGTGTGTGACACAAGATGTGTGAGAAAGACTTCAGAGACACATTTGGACCACCTCACATGAGTCTGCCAGAGTTTCAGCTTTCATAATCGTGTCTGGTACGCTTCAGAGATTCAGCGCCACCATAAATATAGTCAGTTCACAGTGCTTCTGTCCTAAAGTCTTCATCGCTGTGGTGCACGGGTGGTTCGTTTACCTCTCAATGCAAGTGCATCTCACAAACAGCTTGACATTACCACGGCAGCTGCTAAATGAGACTACATCAGTTGTTGCAAAAGTCAGCAATGGTGTCAATACGCAGTGAGCACACTGTGTGCCAAAACTGACACATTTCAGAGTACAAGATGCTGAGTTTAAACAACTGGTTGTATTCAGTCACTGCAATCTTCCCATGGTGGGTCTCTGAAGGTTTAAGGTCCAATAAAGAATGAGGAAACTCTCATTTTGTTGGGTTTCTCATCAATAGAAACATGATTTGCAGGAACTGGAGCAGACGGTATGTTTCGATTTGAATGTAATTGAGTCTTTTAAGAATGAAGTTACTAAATATCACCACCTGGTTAGTCAATTACACAATTACTGATGCACTATAATGAAAGAAGCCTGTGCTAAATTTAGAATGAAATACTAGTGTACTGCTTACTGTCCAATACAGCATACTACTTCAAAATACTAATGTGAAACATTATGTGCATTTTAAAAAGTAGTGCGCTACATCGCCACACGTCCTCATTATGTGTGCTTGTTTGATTATAAAAGTAGATTCTATTGATTTCATTACAGATTGTTCAAAGGCATTTCTGAAATCCAATCTGGCTTAAAAATGTCTGCAAAGCTGCATGGTGAAAATATTATAAAGATCACTTTGCAACTTCCACTTTAACACTTTGCACTGGATGCAACTTCCAGTTCATTAATTATGCTTAATGTATAAGGTCAAGTAAAGTGCTTTGCATTATGGGATACAGTTTCAATAGACTGCATATGCACATAAAGTCAAATATAGCACGTTTTGCAGGTATTTTACTGTATGCACACAGAAAATGTGCATGCTATGCAAGGTATACTGTAGCTTCATTTTAACACACATTTCAAATCTGTCATTCTTAATGCATTGTCATGCTTCTTATAGCAGCTACACTCACACTGCGGAGATTCAGAGGTTAAACCGACTGTCAATCGCTGTTTTGCAGAGTAATATCTCAAGCAGGCACATCATAAACTGTGAATGCATTTTGCTCGTGATAATTGCAGTTTGCAAAAGCATTAACGCTGCACAAATAAACTCTTCTGCTGCCGGCCAGACAGCAGCTGGAGTCCGTCACTTTCATTTTCCCGTCCCCTAACAATATTTTCTTGAACAGCACAGAATGGCTGTTGTGCTCGGTTCTGTCTGGGACAGCGGTGCAGGAGACAGCGTGTCATTGTCCGCGCGGCCCTGACAGTGATTACCTAAGCGAGTAATCAATGAATGATCTCATTGTGTGCACAAACGTGCTGGAGGAACAGAGCCGCTCTGTGCTGCCCCTCGCGGAAGTCTCTGCTGCTGATGGCAGTGTTGAGTTGCACTGAAAAAGCACAGCAGTTTTCACTGCCTCCTAAAGCTCTGTGATTAAACTAATAACAGTGGAGACTACAACACAGACGTCCCGTCACAGAAGCGCTGGGCGTGTGTCGAGCGGTGACAACAACAATGCACATTTATGCCATGGAATAAAACACTTTCTTTCACAGTTTGGACTTTTTCTTGGATTTCTGAGTTTATAATATATCTCACAATTCTGACATTTTATCTCACAGTTGTGCATTTATATCTCACAATTTTGACTTTTTTCTCTGAATTCTGAGTTTGCATCTCATTAATTCTGTCATTTTTCTCCAGAACTCTGAGGTTACATCATGAAATTCTGTAGGTTTCATTCAGGGTTCAGTGAATTCAGGGTTTATTTCTCGCAATTCTAACATTTTAGCTTACAATTAAGAGTTTATATATTGCAATTCTGACTTTTTTTCTCTGAGTTCTGAGTTTACATCAAACACAACTTGCAATTCTGATGTTTATCTCCAGAATTCTGGGTTTGTATTTTGAAAATCAGACTTTTTTCTTGGAATTCTGATGTTTTTTTTTTTGGAATTATGGGTTTATAACCCGCAAATCTGACTTTTTAAGTTATAAATCGGAATTTATATTTCGTAATTCTGACTTTTTTCCTCAGAATTCTAAGTTTACGTCTCACAATTCTGTCTTATTCTCCAGAATTATATCTTGTAATTCAATTTTTTCTCTCTCAGAATTCTGAGTTTGCATCCCGCAAGTCTGACTCTTTCTCTAAATCCGTACCTTGCATCTCACTGTTTTTTATTCCGTGGTAGAAATAAGCTTCCATGTACACAAACACGTCACACAACAGTGAGTTAGCGAGACCCGCAGCTGCTTTCTTGCGGTCTGTGTTTTGATTTGAGACTGCGCACTGAGGAATGACCACTATCAAGGGTCCAATTACTCAGGTTTAAAGGGTCAACTGAATCCATGCATGTTTTGGAGAGATTTAGGACGGTTTGAGTCTGTGACCTGAACAAATCCTTGGGTTTCCATAAGAGAACACAAACAAGGCAGAACTCTTCTTGCTCCAGTTAGGAGAAGATGTTGACTGTTGCACAGCCCTGATTATGTTTCAGCTGCCAAATGAATGAATCCTGTCATACTCTGGATAAATGTGTGTACTGTGACCCCTGGATAAGGACTTGACGGGGACAGGCAGACATTATTAGTCTGAGAAACCAGGGAAGTGAAGGTAAGGTCAGAGCTGGTGGCATGTGAGTATTACGTAAGAGCTGGAAGGACTGGAATCTACATCCATGTCCGGAGGGGAAGAGGATAATCAGAAAACTCAGATTTATACAACAGTTTGAGTCATCATAATGAATACTGTAATCCTGCAATCCTGGCATCTTCTTGCAACATCAGCAGCACTTTTAAAGCATTTGGAGCCCTCATACATGCCCAAAAACTCTGTCTGTGTTTGGAGAGCAACTATGATGCCCAAAAAAGCTACTGTGGTGGCCATAAATTAAGGCAAGACAGTGTCATGCACAGGTCAGTTTTGAGATGCTGGTCTATTTGGCTTCTCATAATGTGTTGTTTCAGACAAGTGGAATATACATACACCCAAAATGCACTCTTAAGTGTTTATTTTAATGCAATTATCTATTTGTATCTGTACATTTCGATTACAATGCAAATCTTTAAAAGTGATTTCTCCACTTCAGCAGCCCCTACACACACTAAACCATATGGTTTTATTCCTCTCGAAAGTTTTTACTGAGGGGTTTGTTCATATATTATTTGCCTGACTTTATCACTGCACTTTGTCTGAATGCATCTGTAGATTTCAGTTACAGTGCATATCTTTAAAGGTGGTTTTCTCAACAAAAAAACAAGTTATTTCTCCACTTCAGCAGCACTTACATACACCAAAACTGTTTATATTCTAAAGGTTTTTACTGTGGGGTTTGTTCATATTTCATTTGACCTGGTTTATGTAACATTTCACATCTAAAAGCATGGTGAAGATATGTTTATCGGCAGTATTTTCTGATTTATGGGGTGATAAAAAGGGAAATACAAAATCCCCCTCTGTAAAAACCTTGAGCGCTAATATGTCAACAAAATAAAACAAACATTTTGAACTAGGCTTAAAATGGATTGTTCTGGAAATGTATGCAAATTAGTGCATATTTAATGTTGCATGATTTGCGTATTTAAACATAACATTTAACTGGGGCAGTATGGCGGGTGATTGATTGATCTTATTCACCTGGTGTCTTGCCTTAAAAACAATGCACATCTATTTATGCACTAAAATTCACTCTAGCTTTCCATTTCACTGATTGTTGAGAATGCACCATTTTTTGACAAAGCTGCACACGCTTCTAATGGCCAAGGTTGACATCTCTCTAGGTTTTGAGACACAGCCAGTGTGAGCGGTTACTCACCAGTCCATCACAGTTACTGATGGCCACGGAGGCCCTCGGCATGTCCGTTACATCCCCGGTAAACACGCAGTCTCCCAGCATCCGCTCTTTGGCCTGTTCCTCAAAATCCTCCTGCCACTGAACAAAAGCTCCAGGGGCCACGAGTCTCCTGTTGGCCCTCAGGCGCAAGTGCAGCTCTTTTCCAAACACAGTGACGTTGAAGAACAGCTGTTGCCCGTTCAGGGCCGCGGTGTGAGGAGTAACGGAGGCGGCGCGCGGGACCCGTTTCCGGCCGGTCGGTGACGCTCTCGCAGAAAGCACGTGAGAAATGAACCGGCCGCGTTCATTCGTGCTGAACGGGACAATCAGACCGAATTCACTCAACTTACCGGAGAGATTCCCTAACAAACACAAACAGAACAGAAGATATGCATAAAAATCATGTATACTTATATGAACATAAACATTATATAAGACCAAACTTATATACACACACACACACATATACATATAAATATACATATATATACACACACACACACACACACACACACACAGTACACAATATATATAATGCAATATACATGTGCAATATAATACATACAGGTGCATCTCAATAAATTAGAATGTCGTGGAAAAGTTCATTTATTTCAGTAATTCAACTCAAAATTGTGAAACTTGTGTATTAAATAAATTCAATGCACACAGACTGAAGTAGTTTAAGTCTTTGGTTCTTTTAATTGTGATGATTTTGGCTCCCATTTAACAAAAACCCACCAATTCACTATCTCAACAAATTAGAATACTTCATAAGACCAATAAAAAAAAACATTTTTAGTGAATTGTTGGCCTTCTGGAAAGTATGTTCATTTACTGTATATGTACTCAATACTTGGTAGGGGCTCCTTTTGCTTTAATTACTGCCTCAATTCGGCGTGGCATGGAGGTGATCAGTTTGTGGCACTGCTGAGGTGGTATGGAAGCCCAGGTTTCTTTGACAGTGGCCTTCAGCTCATCTGCATTTTTTGGTCTCTTGTTTCTCATTTTCCTCTTGACAATACCCATAGATTCTCTATGTTCAGGTCTGGTGAGTTTGCTGGCCAGTCAAGCACACCAACACCATGGTCATTTAACCAGCTTTTGGTGCTTTTGGCAGTGTGGGCAGGTGCCAAATCCTGCTGGAAAATGAAATCAGCATCTTTAAAAAGCTGGTCAGCAGAAGGAAGCATGAAGTGCTCCAACATTTCTTGGTAAACGGGTGCAGTGACGTTGGTTTTCAAAAAACACAATGGACCAACACCAGCAGATGACATTGCACCCCAAATCATCACAGACTGTGGAAACTTAACACTGGACTTCAAGCAACTTGGGCTATGAGCTTCTCCACCCTTCCTCCAGACTCTAGGACCTTGGTTTCCAAATGAAATACAAAACTTGCTCTCATCTGAAAAGAGGACTTTGGACCACTGGGCAACAGTCCAGTTCTTCTTCTCCTTAGCCCAGGTAAGACGCCTCTGATGACAACTGTAGCCAAATTCCTTGACACGTCTGTGTGTGGTGCTCTTGATGCCTTGACCCCAGCCTCAGTCCATTCCTTGTGAAGTTCACCCAAATTCTTGAATCGATTTTGCTTGACAATCCTCATAAGGCTGCGGTTCTCTCGGTTGGTTGTGCATCTTTTTCTTCCACTCAACTTTCTGTTAACATGCTTGGATACAGCACTCTGTGAACAGCTTCTTTGGCAATGAATGTTTGTGGCTTACCCTCCTTGTGAAGGGTGTCAATGATTGTCTTCTGGACAACTGTCAGATCAGCAGTCTTCCCCATGATTGTGTAGCCTAGTGAACCAAACTGAGAGACCATTTTGAAGGCTCAGGAAACCTTTGCAGGTGTTTTGAGTTGATTAGCTGATTGGCATGTCACCATATTCTAATTTGTTGAGATAGTGAATTGGTGGGTTTTTGTTAAATGTGAGCCAAAATCATCACAATTAAAAGAACCAAAGACTTAAACTACTTCAGTCTGTGTGCATTGAATTTATTTAATACACGAGTTTCACAATTTGAGTTGAATTACTGAAATAAATGAACTTTTCCACGACATTCTAATTTATTGAGATGCAACTGTATATATGATTATATATATTGTGTACTGTTGTGTGTGTGTGTGCATATATATATATATATATATATAGGCTATATGTGTATAGGCTATATAAAGCAATATGCATGCGCAATATATAATATATATATATATTGTGCATGCATATTGCAATTTATATATATATATATATATATATATACATATAGGCTATATAATGCAATATGCATGCACAATATATATATATATATACTGTATATATGCTGAATATATACATACATAGGCTATATGAGGCAATATGTATATAATGCAATATGCAATATATATAATGCATATATATATATATAACTTTTTATAAAGTATGCAATTTTGAAATGTTATGAAGTTAACTGTTTATAGACATATGAATGAATATGCATGCAAAAATTCGCAGTAGAAGCACAATTGTGGCTACTTGATCTTGAGTTCATTTTATTGGAGTGTTTTTAACCCGTTCTTTCTTGCTAAAAGTTCGTGAAGTATTTACTGTTCACACTAAAAACAAAGATAAAGTCATAGAAACCCTATTGTCTTACCATGAGATTTTGCAGCATGTCTATAGTCCATAAATAAGAGGTTTATCGTACAGTACACGAATAGATGAATATAATCCATAGCTGTGGCAGTGAGAGTCTTTTCTTCTGGAAGTACACTGGAAACTTTCCCCCTGGACGCGGTTCATGAGGAGCGGTGTGTCTGGAGAAAGTCGCGCGGACCTGCAGAGCATTGCGCGCGTGCCTCAAACTCCAGAGTTTCTGCAGAGTTCTGATGGACTGGACTCAGACGGGACAGCCCATCACTGAGAGCTCGTGACGACAGCTCGAGCAGAGGGGGGGCAAGACAAGACCGCCCGAAGCTCCACACGTGGACAAATGGGTCATAAATGGTTAAATGTGCTTTTAATCAGAGGGAATGCAATGGTTAAAAGTAGTCCAATGCGTTGGGAAGCCTCTGTGGCGCTTTTGTTGGACACGTTCGCACTTTCATACTTTAAAAACACACTGGTGGGGAAAAGGCAACGTTTGAACAAGTCATTTAAAGGGATAGTTCACCTTAATACAACTAAAATTCTGTCCATCATTTATGCACCCTTAGTTTCCATAAAAGCAGTCATTAAAACAGTCCATATGACTTATGAACTTATACGTGTGTGTGTGTGTGTGTGTGTGTGTGTGTGTGTGTGCGTGTGTGTGTGTGTTGCGTGTGTGTTGTACATTGCTCGGTGGAACATAAATAGTTTAAAATTAAAAGTGCAGATTTTAAAAAAAAAAAATTTTTGGTCTGTTTTTTTGTTTGGAAAAAAATAATGGACAATGTACTGTATACAGTATGACATAAACAGTTAATACATTTGGCCTTTCCAAAAATTATTATAAAAAAAGATAATTTGTAAAAAAAAAAAAAAAAGTTTACAAAATTTGATTGCAGTATTACTTTAGCACATTTACTGAATGCATATGTGAGAAAAATTGCTTATCTTTTTGGGGAGAGGAAAACTGGTGTAATTAAATTAATATTTACAGTATGAATGTGGAGCAGAAATCGTTTCAAATCTATTTGAAGTGCAGCTCCCTCTCCTGGACGAGGAATCAGGTGCACCAATTTGCACGTTCATGAATTGATTAGCAGAGCTGCAGGACAGACTGTGATTAGTGACAGACCAAAACATCAACATGAATGAGAAACATCTTCCAGGAGCTTAAGTCCCAATCTTCAAGAGCAAGACCAAATGACGTTACCATCAGAAATCAGTCAATTCTCAAGAGCAACTCTCTCATCCACGTGTTAGAGATTTCTTTCACATTCAATCAGCTGTTTCCCACATATTCACGTTTTTCTGATGACCAGCAGCTCCCCAGAAGAGAGATGACATTAACAAAAAACCCCAGATCTCACACGCTATTGGCTGATAATAGACAATCATCCCCTGTAAGCCCTCGTGAGGCAGATCCAGGTCCAGATGCAGGTGTGACTCAGATGTGAACCGGTCTTGTTAAAGCACTCAAGTACAACAGAGAGGCGGAATCATCTTGTTCCAGCTGTACTGAGTCACATGCACCCTTTTATAATGCGTGTTTAGTCCAGCATAAACAGCCCGGAAAGCTTCATCGCTTGGTTTTATGTTAGTCATTCATTAAAGCAATAGTTCAGCCAAAATGAACATTTTATCATAATTTACTGGCCTTCACATCATTCCCATCTCATGCTATTTTCTTTCTGCTCGTTTGCATGCAAGAATTCCTACTGCAAAGCACCAGATCAGTAGCACTACAAATCTAAGGATACTTTATGGTGTTTATAAGGGTACTTATGATACTTAATGTGTGTACTTAATGTACAAGCGTCCAGCTTCAGCTGCTTCACGTGTCAGAATAACTGTAGTAATATTTCCTAGACTGAAGCAGCTCGGCTTTACTTGATTCTCCATCAGTCATTTTTTAGTAAACTGCATTGCATTATATGTTTGGATCATTTCAATCTCATATTATTGGAGATATAGAGTGACGACGATGTCAGTATCTGCTCTACTGCTATATAGATCTAAAAGATTTACATCACAAGCATCAGAATTGCATCATATAAATATCAGCATCTACAGCAAATTGCATATTTTAGCTCAGTTTGAGGCTCTGAATAAAATATTCTCACTATATCAGAGCCATAAAAGCCTAATGGGTCAAATATGATAGGCCCTCCTCAAAAAAATTAATATGCAATATTTTGTCTAAAGATTAAATCAACTGTTCAGTAAAAAAGAACAAGATTTTCTGCATGTCAGTTCATATGCGAGGCTTTAGGGATAAAGTAAAACACAACAGATGTGATTCTGCTTCATGACCGTGTAAATGATGCTCATTTGTCCCGCTTGAGTTGACTGTGATTCAGGCTTTCAGATGAGCTCAGACATGAGCAAACGTCCAGCCTGCATCTGGTCCAGTGTGTCATCAGCAAATAACATAGCAAAAACTATGACTGTTTTCAAACCGATCTCCCAAACCGATCTGTCATTGGTCGGTTAAACACATAGTCCCGCCCCAAACTCATCCCATTGGTTGAGCCAGTTGACATGCGACCCGCTCAAACGCCAAAAACAATTAAAAAAGATATTTCCACCATGCTTTGTATTAGAAATCTGACAGTCCACGTTCAATAAGCAGCGCTAATAGTTTCCTGCCATCATTCTGAAGTGCATTTACAAGATTAGCAACACGTTGGCATTTATTAGTCACAGTATATGAAGACCAATATAAAGAGAAAATGACAGCAGGGAATAACATCTACAGAGCAAAAGATCACATATGAATATATAACGACAGATTTCAGAGCGCTGCATGCTGAACTTTAATCAATCATTAATCATAGAAGAATGATAGTTAAAAGCCTTATTTCATACAATTGACTCATAGTGGGAGATAAAAGCTCTTAATGCTGCTGAGCTGAGCTTTATCTATCAATAACTCAGAGGACAACAGGCCTGAACAACCTTCACATTTCATCGATTTCCAAACAGAGCTTTGTTAAAGGGATACTTCACGGGTTTCAACGGTTTAGCTGATGTAAAGTCAGCGGCACCCAAAACAACAATGGACGCCATTCATTTTCACGGCATGGATATAAAAACACAGCATCTGAACTACCGCTTTGAGACAGCATCGTGTTTCGTATCTCTCTCAGTCTCGGATTGATCTCTCAGTCAATGTGTTTTATTGTCTTTGTGAACTCAGTATTAGTCACTAATGAGACCTTTTAATGGGGTTTGACTGGTGCATGATGGGAGAATCTTCATTAAAGCACCAGGTTTCGCTCAGCTCTCCACCGTCTCTCGTGGGATATTTTACTCATGAATGTGCTTTAAAACAGCGCTCGAGAAGTGATGCTTTCTCTCTGTTATTATCATTCATCTCCATCTTCATCTTCTGAACGCTGTAATGGTAAAATATGAATATGTAACAGACTTTCAGCAGATACTTCAATTCTATCAATAATCATTTTTATATTACTTGAAGTTCATTTTAATCGTATTTTGAAATGTTGTTATTATGAGACTGATTTGTATGATTTGATAAAAGAGGATAGAAAAAGTTAACTAACTGAAAAAAGTCAATATTCACCCAATATTCAGATTTGAGTTTTTCAGTGGCCAATTATTAAATTAGTAATCAGTCACCCCAACAGATATACTTAAGTCTATAATTATGTTTTCACTCCCTTAAATGTGACCTCAGAAATATTAACGAATAGAACAGAAACATATGTACACAATTTTCAATAAAAGCATGCATTTTAATGTTGGTAATTATGCACATGCAAACCAGCTGATATTATATTTTTGATATGTGTAAAAAACAGATAAACTGTTACTGTAGTAAAACCAGTGTTAATCTTATATTTAATATGTTTTTTTTTATAAAAAAAAATAATAAACGTCATTAAGTACTACATTAAGTACTATGTCATTAAGTACTACAACTTAACTAAGCTTAATTTAACTGTGGTTTAATTAAAATGGGTACTTTATTATTATTGTTTTTATTATTATTAACAATACAAATTATAATAATAATATTTAATTATTAGAGGGATAATCAAGTAACCAAGATTAATTCAATTTTTTTTTATTAAATATATTTAAAAAAAATCACAATAATTTGTTTGTTTGTTTAAAATGCACATGAATGCATGTCAGTATAAAAATACAAAATTTAAACCAAATTACAGCACCATTAGTAAAAGACATAAAATACATGATGATCAAATATTATTTATTAATCCTGATTTTAGTTTCGATATGTGTAAACTATAACCATGGATCAACCATAGCTCAATATGTTTATTTTTTATTAAATGATTAATACATTTATATTTTATTTTAATTCTATTAAAAATAATGTATTATACATTCTATTGTTATTATGCTATATGTGCAGCTAAATCGATCAAATAATGTAAGTTCATTATAAAGAGTTAGTCACACAAACCTGAGAATGACTCTGACAGCATGATATAACTATGTAAATGCATTATGCTAATGAGGCTAACGTGACACTGATTTTAAGTTAGTTATTTTAAGTTTCACTAATAAGTGGCAGATCACCGGTGCTGTAAGTGAGTTCTTCATAACCTATAAAGTGTTATATAGTGTGAGAAATGAAAGCCAGAGATGATACTGGATGAATAAGGCAAAGATGTCAAAGAGTGACCGCTGAAGCTTTAATTATCAGCGCAGAAGGTTTAGCCATCGTGGTCTCACCTCTCAATGCAGCTCTTTGTTTGGCCTCTTCTTCACGTCTCTCTGGAGCTCCGGCTCCGGTTTCAGCTCCGGGAGGATCTGGAAGGCGTTTCAAAGCGCCGGCCGCCGTCTCAGAAGAGCTGGTCTGCAGATGCAGTCAGATACACTCTCAACGGAGGCACTGCTGCAGTGTTACTCCTTCATGAACACATCAGAGGAGCACGTTAGTTATTAGAAGGATAAGAGACTGGAGATCAGCCTCTCAGCCAGGCATACTGATACATATAGACTACATATATAACTGTATAGGACAACAACAAAAGCACTGTGATAGAGGAACACTGATGTTTCATTGCATCCTTACTTTCAGGAAGAGTTCACCCAAAGAACAAACACATGAGGGTGAATACTTTTGAATTTTTAGCTGAACTATTCAAAAGCAAAACATTTGTCTAACAGCCTGTTTACACCAACGACGAGAACTACTCAATATTAATTATTAAACTGTTCTAACTCTATGAGCAGTGTTGGGTCTAATTGTTTTTTTTGCATACATTTTTTACATCAAATTCAAATATATAACATTACAGAGTATGCTTTCCCACCCCTACATTTATCAAACAGAAAACAACATTAAAAATAATAAGTTATAAAACAAATTAATATATAAAAATGAAATGAAATTTAAATAAGGATAATGAAATAACATTCATGATGTAAAAGCAAATTGATTTTCATTACAGTCATCATTACTAACGTTCCACTTTATCTAAAAATTGCCTAAAAGGGACCACACCTCCTCTGCTTTAATTGCATATGTAAATTTTCAAGAGCAAGGTTGTCAGATAAGTTAAAGAACAGGTCTTTGATACGAACTAAAGGTTCTTTTCATTCTTTTAAATAAATAATAGATAACTACATTAAATGAAATATTGAGCTTCTTTTTGCTTGTCACACTTTAGAATAAACAAAGTATACCAAAGGAATTTTTCTCACAGACCACACCAAGAACCTCCTTCCATTTGCAACACTCCCATACAATGACTTACCAATTTCATCTTTACATTTTGCAATTATCACAATATAATGTATGTGTGTTGGGTCTAATTAATTACCTTAATTACTTGAATTACTCATTAATTACTTTCTATTAACTTTGATAAAATTATATGAAACGGTTCTTTTCATTCTTTTAAATAAATAATAGATAACTACATAAATTATTCTGGTCACACTTTAAGTTTAATTAACTATGACTTTTGCCTCAATTACTCCTAATTACTGGTAAAGTACTGGGATTAAGGATTTAGAATAAGGTCTTGTAGAATAAGACATTAATATGTGTTTTTAAAGTAATAATAATCAATCTTCGCGGCTGAAGAGAGAAACAGTCGCTGAACTTCAGCCAGACTCTCCTCTGCAGCGTCTGGCACCGAAACGCTTTAATCTGCTGCTCTCTGGTTTCACTTTCATTCACCGAAGAGGCTCACGATGTGATAAAACCCAGAACAACTTCCGTACCTGCGGATAAGCCTGAGAGCGAGCGGAGATCTGGAGTATCAGTGTCTCAAAGCGTGTGGAGGTGAAGGACGGATGTGTTTTCCTCTCGAGCTCCTCAGATGAAGTTCATCCACGAGCAGGACAGGAATCAGCACTAATGCACATGTTTCAATTGAGCTTATATATATACTCTAAACAACCCAGCGCTGGGTCAAATATGGACTGACCCAGGTCTTGGGTTAAATGTTTAAACCCTGCCTTCTTCTAGTTTTATTCAACCCAACTATTGCTTAAAAATCACTATATTTATAGCTTAAAATGAACCAAAATAGGTTTAAAATTAACATGTATTAGTATGTTCAATAAATGAACATTTATTAATACGTTTAATAAATAATACAATTATTTAAATTTCTTATTAATGAATGCTCACTTTTTGATCGTTGTTAATGCCTCTAGAAATTGTCTGATTTTTAATTTACAACCTATTTTGGGTTCATTTTATGCCAGCCATAGAGTCATTTTTAGTTTTTAAAACTACTGAGAAGATCGGGATAATCAATTAACCCAACCACTGGGTCAAAACAACCCAGTCACCGAGTTTGTTTTTAACCTAGAAGATTTGAGTGAGTGAGTGTGAGTGAGTGAGAGTGAGAGTGAGAGAGTGAGAGTGAGAGTGCGAGAGTGTGTGAGTGTGAGTGTGAGAGAGAGAGAGTGAGTGTGTGTGAGTGTGAGAGTGTGATGTGATGTGAGATGAGATGATGTAGAGTGATAGATAGATAGATAGATAGATAGATAGATAGATAGATAGATGATAGATAGATAGATAGATAGATAGATAGATAGATAGATAGATAGATTTGGCATCAAGACTTAAAAAGCAATTCCAAAATAATTGTGCAAAACAAAACTATAGAGTTTGACACATAACCTTTGACAGCAGCAACATTACCTGGTTTATTGGACTGAATCATTTGCTCTTCACCAGCAGAGAAGCGTTGATCTAGAACACCACGATCACTGAGAAGGTGTTTTGTCATTAGCTGAATCAGCACATCCTCATCTGAACCGCTCTGAACATGTTTACATGACTTTATGTGTATCAGCAGATATTACAAACCCCAAAGCTGCAGCCGAACCCGCCGGCACGTCTCACAGACATTAGTCTGATGTTTGCATGGCAGCAGGACTTCCTCTGAAACCACAGGACAAAAAATCACATCCTTTATATCAGCCAGTTACTGTGAGCAATACTTTTAACAACATGCCAGAAATGTTGCTACCACAATACTTAATAAAAAACTAAAAGTTGAGCCAACTTAAAAGTTTAAGGCAGCCAGCTTCAGCAGGTTTTTGAGTTCTCAACTTCTTGTTTTAAGTTATACAACAAAAAGTTGAGAGATATCCTAAAAAATAAGTTGAGAAAACTCACAAATCTTTAACCTTAAATCCTTAAACCAGTTGGCTCAACTGTTGTTGTTTTTACAGTGCAGGCAGATCTCAGGCGTCTTGAGAAATCACATGTGTCTCGGAAACAGCAGAGGCTTGCACAAAATAAATGACTATTGAGTGGCAATGTTTTGTCAAAGATTGCAAGATAGAACTTGAGAAGTTTCTGAAGAAAGTGGTGCTTACCTGCCATGATGTTGTGTGGTTGCAACGCTGTAAATAAAAATGTTTCAAAAAGGTTTCAACTTCAATAATTCGCTGACTTAATATTTTTAGTTTAGTCAACTTAAATTTTAAGTTACTTAAAAGTTAAACACTGATGCTTCAAAAATTCTGATCAAGGTGCCTCAGTTTCAGTAATTACAGATTATTGCATAAAGACTTATGGAAACTGAATATTTCACCCTCAGGCCATCCAAGATGAAGATGAGTTTTCTTTCTTCATCAGGTTTGGAGGATGATTTTATCAGCTCTCATTCTGACGGCACCCATTCACTGCAGAGCATCCGTTGCTGAGACACTGATGAATGATACGTCAGTATTTATCACTAGTACTGGGTGAGGATTGACTTGGCAAATTCACCAGTGCATTGATGCAGTCATTTATATTTCAGCATGTTGTGTTTTGCTGAAGTGTACTTCGCTTCGAGCCGCATGTGTTTTGTCTCCAAGCTCAACCACACGATGACATCACAGAAAATACCCCCCTTTCAGGCCAGGACCGCTCGGCTCGTCTCTTCCACAGACAATTAAAAACCACAAGCCTCTGAAGCCCCTCTAATGAGAGTCTAATCCTACCCATGATGCAAAGCATGTCCTCCTCCGTACCTCCCAGAATACAGCAGGACGACTCCAGATGCCAAACGCATCGAGGAATAAGTTATAGCTGTTTATGTGCAAAGACCCAGATTCTAGTATAGATGCTCCCTGCTGCTAACTACTCTTCTGGACTCAAGTTACACGAATAATAAACCTCTTTATTTGACTTTTTCCTCTAAAAATAGAGCAGAAATGAACCGAAAGATGCAGAATGATTGAAGATAAAGGCATAATTTGATATGAACAAAAAGTGAGTCTTGTTTTTTATTACTATACTACTATATATTATAGCTTTTGATGATACTTTGAATGAGATTTTTTTTGCCATTTATTATTTATTTTAAATGTGCACATAATTTTGTATGATTTTTTACATTTTATTTTTAGTTTATTTTTTAAATTGTCTTTAAATCTTGTTGAATAAATTAAGCTATATTTTATTTCAGTTAATGTTCATTTCAGCAATACGATTTTTTTCTTCAAGCTTCTATAAAAAACAAATAGTCACGATTCAGCAGTCAATAAATGAACACATTGCTGTTACAAAAGATTTTTAATGGAGACGGTCATTATGAAAGTCTTCATCATGAAAAACGCTCTTTTATAAACAAACATCACAGTTCCTGCAGCCTTCAAATGTTAAAAAAGAACAGAGTGAATAAACTATACAAGCAAACGCGCGTCAAACAATCCCCTAAGCTAAAAGAGTCCTGTTAAATTAAAAATAGGTTCATTATAGATGCCTGCACGGAAAGAGAAAATAACCACAAATGACATCCACAGATGAGAGCTCATGAATATTCATGCAACATCATCTTGTGTTCTCGTTAAAGTTCCTCAGTGGGTTTAAGATCTAGTCCTTTACACTTCAACTACTGGTCAAAAACAGCGGCACATCCTGCAAATAACCAAGAGTACTGTGGACTCCACCGGCGTCTCTCAGATGAATTCTCCTCTGAACGGAAGCCCGAGGCGGTTCTGCTGATGCCAGCGGTGACGGAGACGACAGAGGGTTGAGTCTCTCAGGTCCTCAAACTCAGAGAAGCCCAACTGATTCAACAGCTCGTAAACTCCAGCCTGAGCCGCCACCTGAACACAAAACACACACAACGAAACAAATGAAAGAAAGTTCATCAGAGATTGTGCTTCATTACGACTTCTGTGTGACGTGGCCAGTTCAGTCCGGATTCTGTCTCGGGGCCCGACCGGTTCTTGGCTCCTGAGAGGCCGCTGGGACGGTTTGAGCCGGTGAACTGGTGACATCTGGTCATGACGGGGTGAACACAAGAACACACAATATAAAGCAGCACAGCCGGCCGGGTTTACTTTGGCTCTGTTGACACAAGCAGCCCAAACCGAGCAGTAAAACCAGCTGAAAACAGCCAAGACCACAGAATGAGAAGAGCACGAAAACCAGCACTCCAAGATCACAACCCACACAGAACCTATCCATCCCTCTCTCCCTCCGTCTGTCTATCGATCGGTCAAACTATACATCCATCTGTGAATCTAACCATCTCATAATAATATATCCACCTATCCATCTGTCTATCCATCTTTTCCGTATGTCAGTCTATCTATCTGTCTGATTATATATCTGTCTATCCAGCTATATATCCATTTATCCATTCATCCATCCATCATCCATCTATCCATCATCCATTCATCCATTCGTATGTCAGTCTATCTATCCATCTGTCTATCCATATATATCCATCTATCCATTCATACATCCATCCATCCATTCATCCATCTATCCATTCATCTATCCGTATGTCAGTCTATCTATCCATCTGTCTATCCAGCTATATATCCATCTATCCATTCATCCATCTATCCGTATGTCAGTCTATCTGTCTGATTATATATCTGTCTATCCAGCTATATATCCATCTATCCATCCATCTATATATCCATCCATCCATCCATCCATCCGTATGTCAGTCTATCTATCTGTCTGGTTCTATATCTATCCATTTAATTATATATCCTTCTGTCAGCAGAATCTACCCATGCAACTGTATATCCATTTATCTAGCTGTCTAACTATATATCCATCTGTCTGTCCGCCTAATTATATATCTGTCAATGTATCCATCTGTGTCTATCTATATTAATGTCTCTCTCTCCATCGGTCTGTCTATCAGTCGGTTTCTCCATGTGTTGACTGACAGCTCTCGTGTCTCTGTGTTGTGAGAAATAGAGAGTAAGTGCAGAGGCTCTTCCTTCAGCCTGAGGCGTATTAACTTCACTTTTAGGTGTGAAAGGGCCTTTACTCTTGCCAAAAATATAACTTTTTTTTACAAAAACAAATAAGCAAGCCCAGTCTAGCTAGCTGACAAAAAGTAACGCAAAAGTAACAACGCATTACTTTGCATAAAATAGTTAAAAGTAATGCAATTAGTAACTTTTTTATGGAGTAACGTTCCCCAACACTGGCGATAGCTTAGTAATGCGATATACACAGACATATAAATGCTTTTACATCTTGTAAAAAGGAGCATAACAGGTGCCCTTTAAACACTCGAGATACCCATGATTCCCTGCGTCAGGTGCGAACGTGATCTGGATCGACTCCCACCGGCAGCTATAAAAATAACAAACACTGGACACAATGAGGAACGAGTGCAGACAAACACAGAGCCGCAGTTAAAGCAGAGACGTCGCAGATGTTATGAGAGCAGAACGCCATCCGTCACCCTCTGCTGCTCTTTAGCCCGAGAAATCCCGACAAACACACGATATTAGCAGCTGTAAATCTCCTGTCAAACACACCGTCTGCAGACACACACAATATCACCTCACACGCCTGATCACATGACCTTAACACAATGGTTCACCCAAAACAAGACAAATGCATCATACAGGTTTGAAATAAATGAGGAGTTTTATTTTTGGGGTGAACTATCCCTTTAAGATTAAAATAACTAACCCTGACTTGCTGTTTCGTTTTCATAACAGAGAAAGCATCATGTGTCGCCGATGGAAAAATCGAAGCGCACATACAGTATAAACAGAGATCTGTACTACGGTATATTGACCTATGAGACCTCAAACACCCTCCAAATGTATAACAGAGAGAGAGGTCAGAGCGCTGACCTTTGACCCCAGCTGACGGATGACCCGGTCAACAAGACACTCACAGCATGTGTGATGAACGTGACACATTTACAGAACTAACACATCTGGATAATCAATGCGTTTCACAAAGGAACTGACTGAACTTGTGTTATAGAGTGAACTAGAGTAAAGTTTAAAGTTGGCTTGACAAAGCCTTGTTTGAAAGTTTGAAATAATGCATAATAAAAGGTACATTGCAATGCATTATATCTTTTCAGAAAAGTTAAAATGCATTATAATATTTGTTGTGTTTTAATGGATTTTACTTTCTAAAAGTATAACAATGAATAGATACGGTGTTTACAAGTACTTCATGAGATCACACAATGCATTACAAGGTGCATTACCGGGCATAATTAATTAATTAAAATACTTTTATAATTCATTATATATACAGTAAAGGCTTTAAGTGAAGTGTTACCAATATTTTAAGCTAGATGCCAAGATAACACTTTTCAGTTTCATTCAGTTTAAATAGATGCACAACATAACTAAAATGAAATAACATGTAGTAAAAATGTAAAAGACATAAAAATTTGAAAAATAAAAATTAGAAATCAAATCAATTCACTTTTATTGTCACATCACCATATATATATATATAGTATATATATCATATACACTATCTTCTATATAGACATAAAAATGACAAAAACACAATAAAACTTGAAAAACTTAAATAAAAACGAATCCAATATATTGATAAAAGCTATATTTTAGTTTTTGACGTCGATGAAGTGATTTGATCCTATTTCTAGTCAGTGCCAATGATTTTAGCGTTTTTTATATAGACAGAGAGACTGTAAACACCCATGACGTTCAGTGAGTAAGTGTGGAGTGGATCTTCTCAGACTATTTGCTTCCTTCAGTTCTTCAGATAAGAGCCAATGTGCGGCGCAGCGATAAGACCTAATGAAGTCTCGCTGACGGTCGACTCCTGAGCTCTGAGCGATAACAAGAGCTTTTCAGACGGACTCCAGAGGCTCTCAGTCCTCAGACGCGTTACTTCAGCTCCTCTAATGCCACTCTCCATCAGATTAAGAACTCATATTGAGATGCAAGTCACTTTGGACAGGAGCTGAATGGAGAATTCAGTGGTTTTAAAGATCATTTTGGTTCTTCACATATTTTAATTAGATAAAAGGGGGGCAATTAATAGGGAGGGCAGCCCCCTTAACCTTCTATATACTTATCAAGAACATACAGGGTGAATTAAAGTGGTCATGGATTTTACTATCATCATAAACAAACACATGATTCTATTTTGGCGTTATGAAAGTTGCCATCAAAATGAGTAATGTCTAAGTACAAGAATGTGAACAACTCATGTAATATCAAGTAATACCTTCAAGTTTTCATCTAAATATTACAGAAAACCATAAAATAGTGTTTACATTTAGTCACTTAGCAGATGCTTTTATCCAAAGCGACTTACAATTGAGGAATACATGAAGCAATTCATCTTAAAGAGGCAAACAGACAGGAAGTGCTCGTAACACCAAGTCTCAGGTATTGTTCAAATAAATACGAGCTAGCAAGAGAAGGAATAAATAAGAGAAATACTTTTTTTTAAGTTTAGGATGAAGTAGTTGAAAGAGATGAGTTTTCAGTTGTTGCTTGAAGATTGACAGGGATCCAGATTGACAGATTCGTAATAGTGAGTGGAAGTAGGCGGGGCTTCTGGAGGGGATGTAGATTCGTAATAGTGAGTGGAAGTAGGAGGGGCTTCTGGAGGGGATGTAGATTCGTAATAGTGAGTGGAAGTAGGCGGGGCTTCTGGAGGGATGTAGATTCGTAATAGTGAGTGGAAGTAGGAGGGGCTGCAGAGTCGCAATAGTGAGTGGAAGTAGGCTTCTGGAGGGATGTAGATTCGTAATAGTGAGTGGAAGTAGGAGGGGCTGTAGAGTCGCAATAGTGAGTGGAAGTAGGCGGGGCTTCTGGAGGGGATGTAGATTCGTAATAGTGAGTGGAAGTAGGCGGGGCTTCTGGAGGGGATGTAGATTCGTAATAGTGAGTGGAAGTAGGAGGGGCTTCTGGAGGGGATGTAGATTCGTAATAGTGAGTGGAAGTAGGAGGGGCTTCTGGAGGGGATGTAGATTCGTAATAGTGAGTGGAAGTAGGCGGGCTTCTGGAGGGGATGTAGATTCGTAATAGTGAGTGGAAGTAGGCGGGGCTTGGAGGGGATGTAGATTCGTAATAGTGAGTGGAAGTAGGCGGTGCTTCTGGAGGGGATGTAGATTCGTAATAGTGAGTGAAAGTAGGCGGGGCTTCTGGAGGGGATGTAGATTCGTAATAGTGAGTGGAAGTAGGCGGGGCTTCTGGAGGGGATGTAGATTCGTAATAGTGAGTGGAAGTAGGCGGGGCTTCTGGAGGGGATGTAGATTCGTAATAGTGAGGAAGTAGGAAGATAATAGTGCGGGGCTTCTGGAGGGGATGTTCGTAATAGTGAGTGTAAGTAGGCGGGGCTTCTGGAGGGGATGTAGATTCGTAATAGTGAGTGGAAGTAGGCGGGGCTTCTGGAGGGGATGTAGATTCGTAATAGTGAGTGGAAGTAGGAGGGGCTTCTGGAGGGGATGTAGATTCGTAATAGTGAGTGGAAGTAGGCGGGGCTTCTGGAGGGGATGTAGATTCGTAATAGTGAGTGGAAGTAGGTGGGCTTCTGGAGGGGATGTAGATTCGTAATAGTGAATGGAAGTAGGCGGGGCTTCTGGAGGGGATGTAGATTCGTAATAGTGAGTGGAAGTAGGCGGGGCTTCTGGAGGGGATGTAGATTTGTAATAGTGAGTGGAAGTAGGCGGGGCTTCTGGAGGGGATGTAGATTCGTAATAGTGAGTGGAAGTAGGCGGGGCTTCTGGAGGGGATGTAGATTCGTAATAGTGAGTGGAAGTAGGCGGGGCTTCTGGAGGGGATGTAGATTCGTAATAGTGAGTGGAAGTAGGCGGGGCTCTGGAGGGGATGTAGATTCGTAATAGTGAGGAAGTAGGCGGGGCTTCTGGAGGGGATGTAGATTCGTAATAGTGAGTGGAAGTAGGCGGGGCTTCTGAAGGGGATGTAGATTCGTAATAGTGAGTGGAAGTAGGCGGGCTTCTGGAGGGGATGTAGATTCGTAATAGTGAGTGGAAGTAGGCGGGGCTTCTGGAGGGGATGTAGATTCGTAATAGTGAGTGGAAGTAGGCGGGGCTTCTGGAGGGGATGTAGATTCGTAATAGTGAGTGGAAGTAGGCTGGGCTTCTGGAGGGGATGTAGATTCGTAATAGTGAGTGGAAGTAGGCGGGCTTCTGGAGGGGATGTAGATTCGTAATAGTGAGTGGAAGTAGGCGGGGCTTCTGGAGGGGATGTAGATTCGTAATAGTGAGTGGAAGTAGGCGGGTGCTGACCCTGTGGTTGTTCTATATGCAATCATCAGTGTCTTGAACTTGATACGAGCTACAACCGGTAGCCAGTGCAGGGAGATAAAGAGAGGTGTAACATGGGCTCTTTTGGGCTCGTTGAAGACCAGTCGTGCCGCTGCATTCTAAATCATTTGTAGAGGTTTGATTGTGTTTGATGGAAGTCCAGCCAGAAGAGCATTGCAGTAGTCCAGCCTAGAAATGACAAGGGCCTGGACAAGAAGTTGTTATCAAACCCTGTTTAAAGCTCTTGTGTCGGTCCGGTTTGAAGCGAAGCGCCATGGGTTTGTTCGGCTCTGGATCTTTGAAGTGAAATAAGCCGCATTGAAGACATTCCTGTATTATAAAAACACAAATGCATTGGAGCGATCCCTGTGAAAACACACGCCGCAGAAGAATGCCTTCGTGATTTTAACACTCTTTCTGGATGGAGAAATCTGGAAGTCATCCAGACTTTTGATAACAAATGCATTGAAGAGATGAACACAACTCTTCTAAAATGCACCTTCTAGAAACATGCAATGTGTTAAATTCTTTCGGACGTACATTTTAAGTATTATTTATTTAAATAATTGTTTCCTGAGGGACGAGTTGAATAATTTCCTGCGCTAACCTAAAGATTATCAATGGAGTTAAGCTGTATTTAACCCAGAATATTCCTTTCATAGTGCTGGGTCATACATCACATCAGTGATGGGGTCAACGCTTGGAGCCAGAATCCAATAACGGACTGTGATTATTGATTAGACACGAAGTCAGGACGGATGTTCGCTTGGAACATGACAATGATGTCGACTTATGAGTTCATCTGCGATTCTTCCAGGTTAGTTTAGTTCAACCGAACATGTTTTTACCATCAGATCAAGAGTTTATAGAGGCATCATCACAGTTAGGGTTAAACAAAACTCAGTTTAAGAACTAGTTCTTTCAATTCCTCATCGGCCGCTGAAGTGCAGGACTGGAAGAGAATAGAAAAGCATCAGGGAAAAAAAAGAGCAATAAGCCACGCAGGGGGGAAACACTCATTTGTTTGGAATGGCAATAAATTCCAGACTTTACCCTTAAGCCACAGCTGGCCTCACTCACACGACAGACGCACACACAGCACAGACACACACAGCACACACACACAGACACAGATACACAAACAGACAGACACACACACACACACACACACACACACACACACACGACACACACACACAGACACACACACACACACACACACACACAGAGACAGACACAGACAGACAGACACAGACACAGACACACACACACACACACACACACACACACACACACACACGGTCTCAGTGATGCTAGAATAAGCTTGTAAATTCCAGGGGCCGTGTCCAAATGAAGCGATGGCTACGGCTCGACAAGCACAAATTCACACGGAAGAAGAGAGTCCACCGCGAAACATTCACACAACAGCTGGACAAATGCACACAACGCATGAAAAGCTCTGATTCAGAATAAACGCTCAATAAGAAGGACATTAAATAATAAAATGAGAAATTACATAAATATAAAAAATAATACATAAACTATGTATTATATAATTGTTTTTATATAGTTTATTTTACATTAGATATTATATATTAATTATACAAAATAATTAATATTAAATATACTAATAAAATAAAAAGCACTGATTGCTGGATTTATATGACAAAACCATATAAAAATGTACCTTAAACACCACACAGATGTAATGTCATTGAGTTTTTTGCAGTAGTGATCACACTCGTATACTCAAAAATACTTAAAAAAACTCATAAAAAAACAGAATCTGTTCAGTTCTGTTGATATTGGCAGAACAGCAATAGAGTTTCAGCCGAGATAACTTCTGCTTTGCATGATGATGATCTCAGCAGAAATAATGGTGCAAATGCACTTATTTATCAACACAGAGTTTTGCAACATAGGCCTTCATAAAGCAACAAATAATGAAGGGAACAAATCACCATATTCACATTTTTGTACTGTATTGTTGGCTGTATTGTACTTTTACGCCGATGTGAGACTATGAAAGGTCCGTATGGTTGTTTGATTATATAGGGCTAAACTGAACTTTTCCAGAGACACTAAAGCACACATTTCCAGCCAGTGGTTTAACACTGCAGTGATGAACGTCTGATCTCACCTGTAGCATCCAGTCGCTGAAGGAGCGCTGCCAGGAGTCTCTCTTCTCCAGGTGCAGGTACGTGTTGAAGAGGATCAGGTACATGTAGCGCTCCAGATACAGCAAACTCTTCAGCGTCAGAGCCTGGATCTCCGCCTCACATTTAGAGCTCTTGATCTGTGAAACGACAAACAAGAGCCGTAAACCACCAACACTCAAGCTGCTGCACTGTATCGCACCAAACAGAGAAATGGTGCAGGCGTCGATGGTGGACTTGACTACATTTTTCAAGTATTTGCATTTTATCACAGCATTTATATTTTGGGAAACGTTTATTTGCGCTTGACTACTTTCCAAAGCATAATATTGTAGGTTTTGCTCCACTAGATTTCATAAAAACATTAATTATTTTGAACTGAACGTATGAAAATGTCAGATTCATGAACAAGCTGATTGTTTTCAATGAACTCGTTGAATCAGTTCGCAAATTCCACTTAATTCATTGGCAAATTGAATTTGACTTATATTTGAGATACACTTGCAGCTGTTCTCGAGTCCCTGATTCAAGTTTAAAAATAAAAATGATTTTAACAACAATTATTATTGTTTAGAAAAATAAATATAAATCTAAATATATAAACTAATTCAATATAAAATATTACACTAATTGGTGCGAGTAATCATGTGGCTTAATTGCATGTTAACAAAATAATATCAGATTCACCTTTAATAAAACCCGATTGTGATGTGCAATTCTTCAATGAGCCGATTCTTTTTAATGAACCTGTTGAATCAGTTCACAAATGGATTAATTGGCGAATTGGACTGATTTGTCTGCAGCTGTCCTCGAGTGAACAACTCACAGATTCAATTATTTATCTAGAGTCAGACTTTTTAGAACTAATTATTGTAAATGAAAATCATATTTAGGTTATGACTGTCAGTTATTTGTGAATTAAAGTTGTTGTGAAACCAGTCCACTGCTCATCAGGAAACTTAATGGATAAAATTATATAAAATAATATAATAATAATAAAAAATCAAGTCAGGTACCTGTAGTTTTATACAAGTTCACAAAACGTTAAAACTCTAATGATGATTACACGATTATGTAAAGTTATGCTGATTTGCCCCATATAGGTGTTCAATTATGTATTTAAAAAAAAAACTTCTGCAAGCCTCATTAATTATAAAACATATTGCATGTGTATTGCATGAGTCTCGTTGGGAAGAAAACTACACCCCCACCAGAGCAACAATTTAAATAATAAAAAAAATGAATTAAAGCGCTCCCGCTGACTGCGTAATCCTGTGCTTTTATAAATGAGATCAGGCCGAGTAAATGATGCAGGCGGCGGGAGATTAATTAGCCGTAATATTTAGTCTTTACTCAAACTGTTCCAACAAAAGAAACTCTAGGGCATAAAAAAGGCCAATTTCACACCATGCAGAGAGCAAACGGCCAATTAATTCAATTAATTCAACTTTCACTGCCTCAATGCTGCACTCGTTCTGTAATAAAAGATGATAATTAAACCCTTTTCAAGGTAATTTAGTTGTAGCTACGCTTGCATTGTATTTCTAATGTTTTAAACTCTGTTCTGATCATTGATTCTCATCAGCCAGATGCATACTGAGGTTAAACCGGGACAGAAAGCTCTGGAAACATATTGATCCCCATTGTTTTTCAGTCCAATGCAATGCATGTATGATTCAGCGGAATCTTTGATTGATTTCAGTCTCTCTCTCTCTCGCTCTCTCTCTCTCGCTCGCTCGCTCGCGCTCTCTCTCTCTCTCGCTCTCTCTCTCTCTCTCTCTCTCTCTGTTTTAGTGGAATCAATAAACAAAATTCAACTTTTTGCACAACAATGCATGAAAGTGAGCATGCACAAATTGTGCTTTGGACCTGTTGAAGTATCGTACGAATGCATGTTATTTAATGTTACCTCAAAAAGCTCAGACATGCAAATCAAAATCAGATTCATAAATCAAGCTGACAGATATATTACTGTGTGATCTTGAACATGTTGATGTTCTGGTGAAATAATCAAAGATAAATGCTATTAAAGGCAGATGTTTGTCTGGTTTATGTTCAGTTGAATCAGTGCAGCAGCTGCTGAATAATAAATAAAGCCTTCATGTGATTTAGATGATCGCTGACTAGAACGATGAAGCGTCATCGTTTCTCCACCGCTGTGATTAATGACCTCGTTTAGCATCGTGTCTGACGGCGGATCACAGACAGATCTGTCTGCTCTGATCTGATACAGGAGACGATTGAAGCTCAACAAAACAACTTTTAGATTTAATATATATAGTTAATATGATTATGTGTTTGTAAATCATTTAGATACACATTTTTTGTTATGAAGTTCACTTCACTTCAGTATAAAATTCACTAACACTTTAACACTTTATTTGAAGGTGTCCTTGTTACACGTTACATGTACTTACTACTATAATATCAATAAATGATGCATAATTACATGCAAGTAACTGTAAGCCAAACCCTAATCCTAAATATATAGTAAGTACATGTAGTTAATTAATATTACTCATTACATAAATGTATGATTGCACTGTAACAAGGACACCTTAAAATAAAGTGTAACCTTTTATATATATACACACACACACACACACACACACACACATGTATATACAGATAGATATATTCATTAGTAACATGCAATTTTATAGGACGTGTTGAATTTTGTCTTTAGCTTGCATTCTTGCATTTTTTTAGCATGTAAGACAACAGGTTAAGTAAAAATATTAATATGCAATAGTGAATAAATATAGCAAAATGCTCCTCTTTATAGTTATTTTTCTAGCTTATGGATGCCCAATGTTATTCTGAGGTAAATGTATCGTTATGTGGCCTTGTTTACACTCTTTCCACAGTTTGACACAGAATGAGCGAGTACATGAGACTATATAGACACTGCTTTTCTGCACGTCCCGGTCGCGCTGCACGACTGAGCTGCGTTTAGCAGGCGTTTCGGCAGAGATGAGGACTGTTTCAAACTCTTTTCTGCACTAAAACTTTGATGCACATCTCAGTTTAATACGTGGACATAAAAGATGTGATCGCAAACCAATCAGGAAAAAAATGTAATGTAATGTAAATATATATAGGTGCCAGTGATGACTCAGCAAAAACTGAACTACCGTTTTAGTCGCAGTCTGGAGCCCTGTACAGAGATCCCAACTCTAAACAAAAAGCATAGACGCTGCACTTTAGGTTAAAATGTAAAGTTGTAAATATGTACTGGCACAGCAGAAGAAAAAATGTAGATCAAGAATCGTTTTGGAATCTGATCACGACTCCCAGAATCGGATCGTGAAGTGTGTAAAGATTCCCACCCCTAATATATATATATACTGTATATAATATCTACTGAACTGACATACAAGAAGTTATTTTCAACAGTTCACCTTTAAGAGCACTTAGCAGATCAGCTTCAAGAACATTCACCTGCATCATGAGCAAAGGCTGTATTATTACACACATCTCCCGGCTCTGTCAGTACTGATGCTCTGCGCTCTCGTCCGTCTGTCTCTGGTAATAACAGCTCACGATGCAGCGGCGCAGGTTACGAGCGGAGCACGGATACTTCAGTCTGTCGAGAGCGCAGAGCATCCTAATGAAGGGACGGAGATCAGCGAACCCTGGAGAGAATAGAGACGCTCCTGTCCTCATTCATCACGAGAGGATTTACTCCAGCAGAAACCCCGACTGAAGTAGATGGAGCTCATCATTACTAATACAGGCACGAGCTGAAGCGTGCATGAGAAAAAAACATGCACAACTGCATTTAACTACAACACAATCAGGAACACGGTGTCAACGTCTCATCATGATGCTCAAAACATGATCCAAAACCAGAGATATACGAGAATGACCGAGCTACTCTTTCTATCCATATCAATCTCATTCACACTTCAGCATATTCTGATCTGATGATTCATGACATGCTGCTGATATCACACCTGCGTATGACTCTGCAAATTAAGATGATATTTTAATATTACAATTATACATGTTGCCTTTCAAATTTCAATCTTTCAAAATTGCTCCGAGGATAATGTAATAAATTATAATACGATAAAATAAAATAATTACAATCCAAAACTGTTACTGTGATCCCTAAAGTTAAAATGAATCAATTAAAATACAAATACAAATGCAATTATTTAAAAATGTATTGCAATTAGAATAAGATTGAATAAACAAATAATTAAACCAACCAACTTTGTAATCACATTCATTCACTTCCGTCAGGACCACTATCGTCAGCTCCAGCACAGTTTGGATCGGTGGTTCTGTTCTGTTCATCGATGCAGGGAGAGCAGTGATAATCCCCAGAGTAAACAGAACCAACATAAATGTATTGCAGATATCATTTATGTTCAATAATTTACTGTAAACATTTTAGAAATGAGTGATTCAAAGGAGGATCAGAAGACTGAATCCTGACTGACGAGAGGAGGAGCTGGGGATGGAGGAGGGTAATTAGTTAATGAGCAACGTGAAAGCTGCTGATAATACTGAAGGACCTTATATATGAGTGTCGCATCCCTTTAGGTCAGCGGTTCTCAATTCCAGTCCTCGTGCCCCCCCCGCTCTGCATATTTCGTATGTTACTCTTATCGCTTCAGATGTTTGTTCTATTCGAACGTAAGTGCCCTGCGAAGTGGACATCACAGGATATTCCGCCATGATTCCAGTTCGAAGCGAACGTATATATTCCATTCAAAGTGCATTGAAGTGTGCAAGACGTGAATTAAAATTGTATATATTTACAGAGGTATATGATGTCACACTCGTCCGTGCGTGAAGACGTTGCGCAGCGCAAATCCATGAATGAATGTTCCGAAATAAAGTACACTTCAGCGGATTTCCCTGCTCAGGGAGTAGGGAGCAATGGACCCTGTGTAGGGAGCATGGACCCTGTGTAGGGAGCAATCGGAACACAGTTCATGCATGGAGCGCACTTCTAACAAGCTGATTATCTGAATCAGGTGTGTTAACAAAGAGAGACATGCAAAATATGCAGAGCGGGGGGGCGCGAGGACTGGAATTGAGAACCTCTGCTTTAGGTAGATGTGGATCAGAATCAGCTGACGCGAGCTTGACTAATGAGACCTGCCAGAACTAACACTGCGCTTGATTTCTGATCAACAGTCCAACACTGTTACTGTAATCACACATGATACAAGACCAACATGATATATACTGCTTTCATTCAAAGAAAGCGTAACGAGTTCTAAAGGAATCACAACACTAATAGCTCCACCCACTGACACTGCTGTCCTGGATACCAACAGTCCAGGTACGACACTGTTATGGGTTCAAAAGCTCATCAGCCAATACGGTTATAATACATGGTCAAGTTTTAAAAGAGGAGCCCATAACGGGCCTGAACGCACAGGACTCTCCAGGGTGACAAAGAATTTATGAACCAGAAGGTCAAAGTGTGCAGCTGACCCCTGAAGGTCAAAGGTCATGGGGAAGACTTCACACAAACTCGAACCCAGACACTTCACTTCATCACCCTGTGCGGCGCTCGGCTGACAGCAGTCCTGCATGGGAACCTTTACACAGGTTACACCAGATGAAAACATGAAATATCAGAGGAATCTGCTGACAAAGCTGCAAAATCAGCTCTCCGACACAAAACGTGTGGATTCAGGGTCTGCACAAGATCATGCCTGATTTACATCGCTGTATTTTAATAAATACATTTAATAATTAATTTAATTTCATTTAAATTAAACATTTAAAATGAATACATTTAAATAAACTATTGAAAATAAATAAATATAAATTAAATTAATACAAATAAATGAATACATTTGAAAAAAAAAATAAAAAAATATATATATATAAAATAAACCTTTTAAATAAAAAATAAATAAATATAAAATAAAATAATTTAAATTAAACATTTAAAATGAATACATATAAATAAATTATTGAAAATAAATAAATACAAATTAAAATGAATAAAAATAAATTAATACATTTGAATAAAAATTCTAAATTGAATAATAAATAAATACAAATTTAAACATAAAATAAACTATTGAAAATAAATAAATAAAATTTAAATATAAAATAAACCTTTTAAATAAATTAAATAAACATTTAAAATGAATACATTTATACAAAAAACAATCAATACTTATAAACAAAAATAAAATTAAACCTTTTAAATAAATACATACAATCTCTTTTATTTAAATTGTCATTTGGTTGCAATTCACTATTACCCCCCCCCCCCAAACAAGAGGACCAGGCTGACAGGGTAAAGTTTGGCTGCACGAGGGGAGCGTAATCTTAACATTAGAATGACATGCTCAGGGTTTACTGCATCGGTGTGCGGTCTGAATGTTAATGTCCGTGTTCTCGTCCTCACCCGCTGAAGTGTTTTAAAGGGTGTCTGTGTTACAAGGCAGGACACAAGATAAACGGCTGAAGAAGGGACGTGAAAACATACGATTAGGATCACAGTGAGGAGGAGGAGACCCTTCACCCTCACATCAGCAGAGACGCTGAGTTTAATCAGAGACATAATGCATCCCAAACCAGCCAAAGACATTTCAAACTTAAATTTAGACTTCAAAACCTGATGCAGGAAAACGTTTCAGTCTACTCGGAAAGTACAGGTAACTATACTTTACCATGCTTTACCATACTGAGAAAAATCTAAATCTGATAAAA
>CM049808.1:24062094-24112094 GCA_027422405.1 Ptychobarbus kaznakovi | reverse complement strand
AAAGCTGCAATTATTGGATCAAAAATACAGTCAAATGTGAAATATTGTTAGAATTCAAAACAGCTGTTTTCTATGTGAATATCTATTAAACTAATTTATTTCTGTATTTTCAGCATCATTACTCCAGTCTTCAGTGTCACATGATCTTCAGAAATCATAATAATATACTGATTCGCTGCTCAAGAAACATTTCTGATTATTATCAATGTTGAAAACAGTCGTGCTGCACAATATTTTTGTGGAAACTGTGATGCATTTTATTTTTCAGGATTAATTGAGGAATAGAATAGAAGCCCGTTTCCACCACAGAATAAAATAAAGGCAATTTGTGACTTTTTGGTCTGAATTATGACTATATTTCACAATACTGACTTTTTTTCTTTGAATAGAGTTTCAATAATTATTTCCTCATAATTATACATTCATACCACAATCTTAGAATTTTTCTCAGAATTATGAATTTATATCTTGCAATTCTGATTTTTTTTCTCAAAATTATAAATATATCTTGCAGTTCTTAATTTTTTCTCAGCATTATGAATTTATATATTGTAATTCAGATTTTTTTCTCTAAATTAATTTTTATCTTGCAGTGCTGACTTTTCCCCTCACAATTCTGACTTGAAATTAGTTTTTTTACTTTTCATCTCACATTTTCACTTTTTTCTCGCATCCTGCAATTCTGTCGCAATGAGCTTTTTTCTTTTTTGTCGTCCTGTGGCAGAAACAAGCTTCCATAGAAACAGAAATCTCTTGTGTCATTATAAATGCCTTTACTGTCCCTTCTGATCATTTCTGAATAGAATTATGCGATGCTGAACTCTAATGATCGTCTAAGTGCTCGTCTGTCCATCTGAGGACCGTAATGATTCTCCGCATGCAGCTTTCGAGTCTGAACAATGAGACGGAGGCTGTAATGTGGAAACCGTGCGAGTGTGAGATGTGGAAAGGGCCTTTTTATTGATGCTCAGAGACGTGCTCGCATTAAAAAGTCTAAAAGTCAATAATCAGCACACAAACCATCAAGACGGGCCTGATGCGACGCCTCGGGCGTGAAAGGTGTTATTAGTCCCAATGATTTCTGGTGAAAGGTCTAAACAAACGGACCTTTATTTGGCTGCAGGGCTCGCTGGGAGTTAGTGAGGAACGATCAGTAAACACATCACACATGTGCTTCGGCTGTGTGTTCGATAACAGACGCACAAGCGGTTGTTTCTGGAGACCTGGAATATCTCGGACATGTGCTGCCAATTACAGCACCGTCGAGGCAATGAAGCCGACATTGTCGTCTGTTATTGAAGACGCCTGATTCAAGCATCATGTTAAAGAGAAAACAAAACTGAGGGTTCAAGCAGAGAGAATGATAGCATTAACTCCTGATGAACCGCCAGAAACTCAGCAAAAAGAGCTTTACAGACAAAGTATGGACTTCTGACCACAAGAGAAATGGATTTGATCAAGTACAATGCAAAAATTACTCATTTAAAAGTCCTTAATTCAACCAAATGTACTCCAGAAGCAACACTGCATGAGATACTAAGGTATGTTTTTTCTTTAATACCAGTGTATTTTGTCTTACAGCACTTGCTAATTGTGTTCATACTTAAAATAAAAGAACAAATATGTACTTAAAATACAGAATACTATACTTAAAATTACAGTAAGACTAGATACACTTACATTAAAGATGCAATCTATATTTATCTTGCTTTGAGAATATTTTTGCTGAAAAATCAGATAATATATGCTTAAGATCAATGCTGTTATTGTTATCTAAAACAATACAATTAGTATTAAACAATTAGAGTTATTTTTGGTAACTGAAATACTTTTTAACTTAAATATAAGTATTAGATTTAAAAAGTGTAAAAAACAAATGAAAATTAGAAATACTGTAATAATTATGTTTGAAGTAGTAAAATTGTATATATATATATATATATATATACACACACTAAAATATTTGTATCTATCTATCTTAGTATCTATCTATAGAAAAGTAAAAAAGCACACCAAATCACTAAAACTTAACTTAAAATAAACACTAAAGATATAAACAAAAAATAAATAAATAAATAACTAAATGTTTACTCTACAACACAATAGTTTTTCCCAGTGTAATAAGCATTAAAATAAATACTGTACAAGAGTCAATCAAACTATTTGTATTACTACTTTCAGGTACCGCATGAATCATATTCATTCATCTTGTCCCCCCCCACTGAGCTTGTTGCAGTGCATTCTGGTATCGGTGTGAAAATGAAATATCTCAGATAGCACTCTTTATTTGATGCAAGCATTAATACGGTGATGCTGAAATGCTGTCGGCTGATCGGTGATTTGGAGAGGGATCTTCGGTGCTGAAGCTGAAGCGTGTGCGGGCCGGGCCGCTCTCTTTAAATCAACTGAACACAGCCAAACCACTATCATATGTCAGCTGTTTGGACCCTCGCTCTTTCCGTAGAGGAGCCTGAATGTGTGTGTGTGTGTGTGTGTGTGTGTGTGTCTGAGAGTTCCTAATGACTTTAGCAGACTCCAGAGCACCTCCACTCATTTTCCAGCCACAAATACAAACGTGACGCAAACAGACAGCCAGAAACCATTGAGAAAGAGACACAGCTACAGCGCACAATCAGCTCTCTGTGACTGACTAATGGCTCACTCACTCACACACACACACACACAGACACACACACAGCATGTATGCATGCACACACACACACACACACAGCATGTATGCATGCACACACACGCACACACACACACACACACAGCATGTATGCATGCACACACACACAGCATGTATGCATGCACACACACGCACACACACACACACAGCATGTATGCATGCACACACACGCACACACACACACACACACACAGAATTATTAGAATTGTAAATAGAAATAAAATGAACCTAGAAATAGAAACTGTTGGAGTGGATGGAGTTGAATCTGATACCGTGTTGTTTTAATATTATTTATAATATTATCAGCTTTTATTCTTATATTTAACATTTTTACTTCAATTTTAATTTAGTAACTCTAGTATACATTTTTTTTCTATTCATCTTTCATTTATTTTTATTTCAGTTTTAGTTTTTTTGACTTAACTTTGACTAAGTTTTAATTTAATTAATTATATATATATATATATATACACACACACACACACACGCACGCCCCCCCCCCACACACACACACACCCCAACCCCCACCCCCACACACACACAGGTTCACAGCTTTAATCTGGCTCTAATTGTTCTAGTCGAATGAGTTTGGCTGCCGTCCCTCCACACGCACACGTTTTCCGTCAGGATCTTTTTGTGCGGCGGTCTCTCCTAAATTCCCACCGTCTGGATCGGCTCCATCCCTCGCTCTCGTGACGTCGCTACCTTTCTTCTCTCTACATTCTCTTCTTTCTGCAAATATTTTTCCACAGCGCCGTCCAAACCATGAGCGCCTTTCTTTAGGCACTGATTTACATGTCCTCCACTTTTACTGGAATATTGCATTGGGTTTTTCAGCGTCGCCTCACTATATGATTTGGCTTCGGCTGAAACCAGAATCAGTCTGACTAGAGCAATACGTGCAGAACAAAACAGTCTTTCTATTAAAATAAATAGAGCAAAGGATCCATGACAGGATGACAAGTGCTTTCAGACGCGTGTAATACAGACAGAAGTGATATGAACTGAAATTATGTGTGTCAAAGCTGTCTGAAAGTTTGCACGGGGATCAAACAAACCGCACTGAACTGAAGCTGATGTCAGTGGTCCAGAATGGGATGCGGTTGCCATGGAAACAGTGTGATGCTGGACGGACGGAGATGAAGCGGTCAAGACGTGATGGCAACATCAGATGATCAACAGCAGCAAGAAAACAAGGCAAAAACACTGCCAAACGCAAACAAACGCATTCAGAAACATCTGAATACCTTCACATATTGACAAATTAATGAATATTAAAGCCATAATCTCATGAAGCCAGACCTAACTACTTTTTTTGACCAAAAACTGTCCAGTGATTGACATATAAAGCAGCCAAAGACAGTGTGATTGTATTTAAAGCTGATATGGTAATATTTGTTTTGATTGTATTTGAGCTTATTGCCATATCAGCTTTAAATGCTATTATATGGCAGATACAGAAAATAATCAAACATTTGGTAAAATTCAGCTCATAATTCATGAAAACACTGTTTCAAAGAAGTTTAGTCCTGATTAAAATGTGCCGTCTAATGATGTCATGAAACAGAAGACAGATCGTTTCATCCATATTAGGATATATATCAGTTTAATGGATTATCCATAAATAGGAAAAATGAATTTTTAGCATTACCAAGTCAAAATATTGGCATTTATATGGTTTGATATCACAATAACAGAAAAAGTGAAAAACGCCTGTTGATATTCAAATCAGAATTCGGGATCATTTAGCTCAGATTATAATCACAAATATACAATATTATCTGGAAAATAAGTCACACCGGGTCAAAATTGCATTGTTGAGAGAAAAAAAATATTAAATTGCATTGGCGAATAAGATGCATTTTATTACTCGATTCAGAAATAAAGTAAAATACCAGTAAATAAATGTTTACAAACTCTATAAACGTGTTTTAGTTCCTCTCACTGCACAGCAAATGCAGAATTTAAATGCAAGTATAAAACCGTTATAGTAAATATGGTTTATAATGACACTAGAATTTATGTCTATTAAGCCTAAACTCATTTATTTACAGCAAAGTGTGTTGAAAATGCTCTATACAAATAATCTTAGACTCATGTAAACTCACTCAGCAACAAATATAACTGCACTATATAAATCACTTTGGAACATAAGTTTAGCGCATATAAGATGATTAAAACCATGTATAGTTATATAAATATAACTATTTATATAGTTATATTGTGGAAAATGTGGTAATTCAAAACAAAGCATAGTATAGAAGCATATGCTTAAAGGGACAGTTCACCCCAAAATTACAATTCTGTCATCATTTACTCTCAAGTTTCAAACATGTATATCAGAGATATAATTTCTTAAGGTATTTTGAAGAATGTTTGCAACCAAACAGCTGACGGTAGCCATTGACTTTCATAGTATTCTTATAACCTACCATGGAAGTCAATGGCTGCCAGCAACTGGTCTGGGCTGCGTTTCCCAAAAGCATCGTAAGGAGCTACGATCAACTTAGGCTTACGATGCTTTTGGGAAACGCTAACATTCTTCAAAATATCTTCTTTTATGCTCCACACAAGAAAGAAGCTCAAACAGCTCGAGGATGAGCAAATGATGACAGAATTGTCCTTTTTAGGTGACTGTCCCTTTAAGAGTCTCAAACAACTAAATCTCTCTCTCAGAGACATCCCACACCAGACGGTCATTTGTACACAAACACACCCTGCGATCATTTCAACTACAAACCGCTCTCCATCATCAGCGCTTATCTAAAGCAAGAGGCAAGAGATAGAAGAGGAGGATTAGTGTTCTCTTTCCACACGGGAAAACTAATCTGAGACGGGACGAGGGTACTGTAATGACTGAACGCTGAGGGCAAAAACAGCGGCTCGGGACAATGTGATCCATTGAGAGCGGCCCTCGCTGCACAAACCTGCTTTGATTAGCCGGCCGGCCCTCGGAGCTTTACATAAGAGCGACACTGACGCCCGGGACCGTCCCGACGCACAAACACAATTACACACGCCCCTCAGAAGGTGACTGTCCCTTTAAGCATCACACAGCATCCTCACAGCATCTGTCAGCCGTTACACTGATGGAAATGATCTTGTGGTGAGGTAAATACTACAGAAAAACTGATGTCAATTGTGATACTGGAGCACAAAACGGGTCTTAAGGGTCAATTGCGTCTGATTATTGAGTAATTGTGGAAATCTAACGAGGAGCGTCTCGATGGAGGAAACGTGCTGCCATCTACAGGACGCTCCGAGACGACACAAGAATACAGATATAGATAAAACACACACACAGCTGCCAAACAAATCATTATTGAACATGAGGAGATTTAAAACACGAGTGAAGGAGCACTTCATCATGCTTCTGCTTTACTGCTTCAATGCATCATAAATAAAAAACTATTAAACTAATGAGAGAAACATGGAGCATACGTTTAGAATACAATTACATTTAGTAATGTTTTATTTTCATTTAAATAAATAAATATGCATATTCAGAATAAAATTAATTTAATATTTTGTTTTTATTGTATTTAAAATAAAATACAATTTTAATAAATTAGAAAAATATAAAATAATTGTATTTTTATTTTAAATAAATCTATAATTATTAGAAAATAAATAGAACATACAAAACAAAAGACCATTTATTTAGAATAAAATTAAATGTAGCAATATTTTTTTTTCCAATTAAATAAATATGCATATTCAGAATAAAATAAATGTAATAATTTGATTTATTGTATTTAAAATAAAATACAACTTAAATAAATTAGAAAAATATAAAAAAAAGTTTTTTATTTTAAATAAATCTATAATTATTAGAAAATAAATAGAACATACAAAACAAAAGACCTTTTATTTAGAATAAAATAAAATGAATAATTTCTTTGTTATATTAAATAGTTATTAATTAATAAATATTATAAAAAAATAGAATTTTTATATAAAATATTATTTAAAATAAAAAAGATTTAAGATTAAATAAATAGAAAAATTGCAATAAAAAAATTCTTAAAACAAACTTCCTCACATAAAACTCTGAATATGTAAAATGATTTGAGGTGATGAACCTCTCAAAGCCTATTTCTTCCTCAGCCAGTCAGACTGAAGCGGGCCCTGTCCCAAATGGAACACTTCATGTGCACTTGCGGTCTTACAATGGCCACGCGTGTGCGTTAAGTCCACGAAACCATAGGGTGTCCCATTCCTCATTTTAGCGTTCAGAAGGGTGCTTTGTGGCCGTTATGCGCCCTCGATACGCACTTCTGCGAGCTCGCAGCAGACTTCTACCCGACAGTCAAAGCGGCATTACGTCACGAAAGTGCGGACTCAGAGGAAGACCGCAAGGGTTTAGGGTGCCATTTGGGACAGGGCCGCAGTTTGTGGTTGTGTGTACTCCAGGAGATGACGGAGCGCCCTCTACCTGTCTGTAGGAGCAGATGATGACCTCCCGCAGGTGATAGTGCAGCGGCGTCATGGTCTCGCTGACCGAGTCTAACGCCAGATCAACCTCCCGCTTCATCCGGTGACCGTCAGGGAGCAAGCGCACCAGCTTCATCACCACCTGCAGCACAGACAGCACGGTCACATACACAGACATGTGTTATTAATATAGCACACAACTGACTGCTGTTCCACCAGTCCTTATGAAGCTTCATAAACCAAGGGCAACTTAACCTGATGCTTGAGCAGAAATTCAATAATAAAAGTATAATAAAATATATCATAGAGTAATAAAATATTATATACACATATTCATACAATACTTATAAATACAAATATGTTCATTATAATTAAAATAGCTAATATTAAATATTTAATTGTATCATAAACCAAGTACAAAACAAAATGGAATTTAATATTATGCTTAAAAATGAAAACATGAGCATAAACATATACTATACTAATAATAATACAATAAAATATTAACAAAAATAATAATAATAATTAAAATATGTATAAATATTATTAAAATATAGTATTAATAAGGTATTAAATAATAAAGTATTAATTAAATACTGAAATTATAAATGATATTTATATTACAAGTAATGTATTATTATTAAGTGTTATTAAAGCATATTTAATACTAAGATAAATATGTTCACGTTTGATCTCCCAGCAAGACCTGTACAGGGTCACAGAAGACTAATTTTAGATGAGGTCACGGTTGCCCTGGATCCGTCCTGAGGTCATCATTGTGTGAACAGAACTCACTGCAGCTACTGACACACATGACCGGGTTAAACACATCGTATTCATATTATAATATCAATTACAAATTATCTATTTATTTCACAAAAAAAATAATAAGTTAATAAATATTATATATATATAATATAGCTTTTTAAAGATAGTGTATACAAAAGTAAATCCTTATCTTTGGATCTTTTTATACCAAAGAATCCTAAAAAATTATCAACCCTTTTAAACAGATTTAATAATCTGTTTCTTGAAGATCATACATTATTATGTTTCTGACATGTGACACTGAAGACTGCAGTAATGATGCTGAAAATACAGCTTTGCGCATCACAGAAATACAATTACAGTGTTTTAATACATATACTCACATAGAAAGACAGCTATTTTAAATAGTAAAAAAATATATTATTCACAATATTACTCCCTTTGCTGTATTTTGGATCAAATAAATGCAGGCTTGGTGAGCAGATGAAACATCAAATATCATACTGTTCAAAAACTTTTGACTTGTAGTGTGTATTGTGTAAATTGCACGTCTTGTCATCCAACTAAATATGAAATGAAAAAAAGTAGGTTTATTAAAAAGCAAGGTCATAATGCATCACCTCAAACTCGCCCTTTGTGTATTTGGCGTCAGGAACGCTTACGATTTCATCCTCACAAGACTCTGGAAAACCCTGTCAAACAAAAACATCCCAAATTATAGACAATGTACCATAAATAATGTACATACAGATCATTTCTCACCATTTACCTAAATATTCAAGCATCCACCATTTAAGACATTTATCATAATTTCCGTAAAAAATAGTCTGAGACCTCAAGAGACAATTATATTCAGTGATAAATAAAATTATTAAATGCATACTGTGTTACATATTTGATAGAAATTGTGTAACAAAAAAAACAACATATATATATATATATTCTCAGCATCACACTTTGAGTGAAATGTAGAATATACTTAGAATTTAGAAATACTTTTATGGTGTTTTTGTCCCTTTGGAGTTTAGTAATCATGGTTTCTTCGAAATGTCTTCGTGTTCAACAAACTAACTAAAATAATTAATAATATAACAAATAAAATAAAAATAGCAAATGTATTATCTATACCTCTACATTTTGTTAATTGCATCTTATTTAGTGATTTATAATCAATAAAACAATAATGACAATAGTAAAAAATAAATTACATCTCAACAATTTTGCATCTAAACCCGTTTAAATACATACACAAGAGCTCAGATGCAAAAGCCTCTAAGTGGCGTCTGAAATGTTCTTCTAAAATGAGCATTTTCATCAGGCTCCTATGTTTATGTTCATTAATTTTACTCAAATTGCAATGTATAGGTGCTTTTCTATGCGTTTAAAGTGAAATAACTGAACATAAATATAGGAGCTTGATTAAAAATGCGCATTTTAGAAGAAAATTCCAGTTAATGCCACTTAGAGGCTTTTACACACACACACACCTCAACTGCTCGATTGCTTGTATCATCGCAAAATGTAAAGTATATTATCGTCCAGCTGCTAATCTGCTAAATGAGTTTCAGACATGAAGATATTTGAAACATTAACATCATGATTTTCTGTAAAGATACTTTGAATGCTACAATTGATTCCAGGTAGAAATCCAATCTGGAGGATTGTATGATTGTGACGTACGTTGAAGTGCCAGAGCGTGAGCGCTGCGATCACCATAGCCGTGGTCGTCCTGTCTTTACCATTAGAGCAGTTAAAGACGAACGCAGAGAGCGAGTCTTCAGCGAGACACGACTTCATCGCCTCCAGCAGCCTGTCGAAAGCCTGCACACACACACACAGACAGAGACAGAGACACACACAGACACAGAGACACAGACAGACACAGACACACAGACACAGACACACACACACAGACACACACACAGACACACAGACACAGAGACACAGACACACAGAGACACACAGACACACACAGAGACACAGACAGACAGACACACACAGACAACACAAACACACAGAAACGACAGAGACAGACACAGAGACACACACACACACACACAGAGACAGACACAGACACACAGAGACACAGACACACAGAGACACACACACACTATCATGAGACCGAACGGTCATATTGAACCAGGATCATGCCAATCTTTACGACTTCATTTCTTCTGGACAACACAAAGAGAGAAATGTGGAGCTATTTGGGTTTGCTTGTTATGAGACACACAAGATACATTGAAGTCAAGGTCTACATCTTATTCATTTGATCTTTTTTAATCATATTTGAATCTTTATTGATTGCCTTCAGAAGACTTTGCATGTGTGATACAGACTACTTCAAGATAATGAAGGCAGACTTATGTCAATTTTGGAGTGAAGATGCTTTTTTGTCAATTTTTTCTTGCTTAATAAAACTATGTTTCTTTAAAAACAAATAAAATAAAAACTAAATAAATAAAATAATTATTAATTAACAATAAATAAAATCAAATTATATATACAAATAAAAAAAATTGCTAAAATACAAATTTGTATAATGTTATAAAAATAAAAAATTACATCAACAAATAAAAAAATTAAATGATGATGAAGGTGCTGGTGAAATGGAAACTGACACATTTCTGGGTGAAATAGGAAACTGTCTAGTCATGAGCCTTCAACATCTAGAGGATCTGAGGTGTCAAAGATTAGCCTTCATCAGTGCAGCTGTGTGGACTAGCTTTTGCACTTTTCGCAATGTTGTTCATGCATGTGTTATGTAGCCGTATGCCCAAACTCCCACGCCTCTCACAGCCCACTCGTCAGTTAGACTCTTTTTGTCAAAAAAAAAAAATTTTCGGCTAAACTACCTGTCGCCTAACGCAGACGTTTGTTTTTGCAAATCGATTCTGGTTAGCGGCTGTACGCTGTCAAAGTGAACACATTTGCATCCTCATATTTACCTGTGCATTTTGTATGCATGTTCACAAAGGATCTTATCTGAAAAACAATCTTACACTCGGAAGTAATAAAGTGGTTTGTTGCACGATATTTTACAAATATTAGACAAAGATTTGGTCAAATGTAAAGCTTTGTGCTTGCTCCTACATTGTTGTTGTTTTTGACCTTGGAAGCATCTGGCAACACCTGCACATTACTCATAACGGGTCAACGTTAAAAAGCCCTGTGCATTAGTTAAAACACTTTGATCTGTTCTTCATCTCACATACAGATTCTAAAGGGACGCGTCAAATACGTCATTAACAACTAGTTGTTCAGTTCGGTTCCGTACACCCTGCCTAGAATTTCTGCAAATGCGGTTGTCACTACCTGCATTTTAGTGAATTGTGTGTGTACAGAACGCGATTAAGGAGAAAAGGTGAACTGACAACCGAATTTAGCTGCAGTGTGTATGTGGCACTTTGTTTCACCTCTTCAGTCGGAGCGGAGCCTTGCACTGTTGCAGTCCAAAGTCTGATATCGCAACTGCTGCAGTTCTTCATTTGTTACGTGGTGTGAGTCTTTGTGCTGGTTATAGAATCTCCTGCACAGTCGCATAGAACACGCTCTGCATACACGACATGATTCTCACTCACAGTCTGCTTTATTGACTATGCAGAACCTGCTCATACACATTAATGCAGAGTCACATAAGACTATGCAAACACGCCATTTTAGCTTACATGAGGGCACACATTCCACAAGTTCCTCTTTCAGCAGCCAGCACAACAATTCCACAAACACACACAGTCTCTACGTACAGAGAGAGACATTATAATGCACACATGCACCATGCACACACACATATATATGTAGAGACACTTTACACAGCACACGATACACACGCACATCACGCAACACACAACGTGCACAAACACACGCGCGCGCACAGGCATATGACACACGTCTTACATCTGCTTACTCCTGACAAGTCACCTCACATTTCTGACTACACAAGCACATCGCACACACACACACACGACACGCACAACACACACACACACAGGACACACAGACTGCACACACACACACACGTGCACACACACAGGCACAACACACACACACACATGCACACACGCGCACACAACACGGCACACACGCACGCGCGCGCACACACAAACACACAGATACATACAGATACTTTTTCAATGTCTAGAGCAGGGTTCACAAACTGATGAAAAGCTAATCATTATATATGAATACTTTTTTTTTAATATATCAATTTGGTGAATAAATATCGAATAAACAGTTATGATTTAATTTTACAACATGCAGAAGTTTACAGCATTTTACTAAAATTCCACCAAAATAAATATTAAAGTAAATAATTTAGTATATTATATAATATTTAGTATATTATTATAATTTAGACAAACATCAGTACTGTAACTTTTACTGTAATAATGATTAAATATATATTTTTTATTTTAGAGTACAATTGTAAATTTACAACAGTAATATATTTTAATTTTTATAGTGTTAAAACATGATAATAATAATTTTACAGTCCAGCTACAAGTCAAAATAAAACAGTGCCTATTTTTATTTAAATACTACTACTACTAATAATAATTTATTAAAGTATAAGAAAATAATAGTAAAAAACTAACATTAATAATACTTTCATGTCAAAATAAAACTGCAAAATGTTTACAATTTGTTAAATAAATAAAAAAGAATATGTATAATAATGTATAATAATAAATTACTAATAAAAAAAATTAGATAAATAATAATAATTTAGATTACAAAAGATGACATTTAGATAAAAAATATAATATTTTATCCATTTACCTGCATGTCATGTGACAATTAACCAACATCAGTGAACGTAAATGTCATCAAATTATTGTAATATTAACTTCAAATTAACTCATTAAGTCCTTCAGGTAATTATTTTACATCTACTTGGCCCAACTAGCAAAAAAGTTTGGTAAACGCTGGTCTAGAGACATAAAACACGTCTAGGAGGTCGTTAGCTGTAATAAAAAAAAAACTGAAAACAGATGGTGAAATGTAAAAATCGCTTAAGTGTTCATTAAGAATAAATTGATAATTAAAACTACAAAGCAGTTCAATCGAGCAGCGAGTGATTCTCTGTTCTTTTATTGTTTGATTAACATTGAGACAGACACAGTGTATATTAAGATCTAATATAATGTCACACATCTGATGTTTCCTCAAACGTTCACTTAAGACAGAACAGATTATGTTGTGTGAATACTTCAGTATCTGCTGTATATCTGTGTGTATGTGTATCTGGATCGAGCACTTTATGTGTGCGCTTCGGATGAGAGGGAAAAGGTTCTCTCAGAAAACGTACAAATAAAGATATGTAGATTTTTAATTTCTATTTGGAGCATTGGGATCACTAGATGAGGGCTCGTGTTTGTGAAAACCTTTTTTTTGTGCCAGTAGCTCAAAACTAGCCGTGCACATTCACACTCATTCTGCAGCACGGGTCACATAACAACAAGCCAAAGACTCTGACCTGGATCTCGTGTGTCTGTGAGGAGAGCACACAGATGTGCTGGTCCACACGCGTGGGCTCTCTGGGACAGAACATCTGACCGTTGGCCTCCAGAACCAGCTCATCCTGCAAACTGACCCACAAAACACTGCTGTGCTTCCTCTTCTCATCCGTCAGATACGCCAGAACGGCTCCCGTGGCCTGAAACACGAGCATGCCGCCGGTGAGCATTAACAAACCCCTCAGAAGAGATCGGAGTCCGTCTGAAGGAGCTTTACCTCAGACGTCGGCTGTGCCATCCCGTACACGGACAGCTTGGGCACTCGTCTGAAATTAGCCACTTTCATCTGCTTAATGGTGCTCAGAACGTCAGGCGCTAAATATTCATCTGCTACCTGGAAACACAACACACCTTGATCCAGCATCCTTACTGGTTTAGACAGGTTTACAGAGAAATGGGTCATCTTAGGATCACGTGTAACTGCGGTCAAAATAATTCCAAGATTCATATTCAGAGACTACCAACAGGGTACAAATGATTCATTTTGGATTATTGTTACAATAGGTTATTATTTTTATACTTTTTCCAATTTTGTAAAACAACCTTTGGTTTTAGAAAAGAGCTGTTAAAATATATAAATAGATTAATAAAATAAAATACAAGAAATAAAATAAAAATGGTTGATGTTGTTGTTATTATTATATTTAGATTGTTTTAGTTTAGCTCCTTTCCATAATAATAATATAACAATAATAGCAATCATAACAATAACTATTATTTACATTTTTGCACATAATTATATTGGCTCAATTTGTCAAGCACGAACATTCAACCCTGTTACTAAAGTAATATAAAGAAAAATGACTGAAGTTAAACGTGTTTTAAACTGTATTTAAAACATCTCAAACTGTAGGATCAAATGCAAACCTCACAAAATAATAAAGATTAAAATATTTAAACATTTTAGTTTGATATTTGAGGTGGACACACAATATTTTTTAAAGTAAAGCCCCTCCAGAAAATAGTTTGTTGAAAATAAACAATAATTTGTTTTGTTGTACTAGCAAGCAATCATGGTTATTTTGGCAACAAACAAAAAAAAGTTAAAATAGCAAAATATGAAAATAAAAATGATAATTAAAAATAAATGTTGCATTAAAAATAATTTGACATGAATGAATAGAATATACTAAACGAGTCCTAGAGGAGTTGAAACACTCAGTCTATTAAAACACAGTTATTTGACACGTTTCAAGGTCTGCTCGTGAAAAATGCCACGCCAGACATTCGTAGTTTGACTTCCTCAGTTCAGCAAGTGTTCAAGTGCTGCTGCTTCGAAAGAAAAGCACGCTTATCTGATGACCAGTCACACGTTCCTTAGACACGGTTGCTAAGTGAAAGTCATTTCCATGCAGAGCCAAACCACATTAATCTGATGAATGAAACACCTCCGAGTCTGTTGAGCTCATTAGGATTTCTTCATGCTGCTCTTTACGATATACTGCACGTGAATGAAGTCTGAGGCGGTCAGTAAAAGTGTATTCAGGACGGTCAGTGAGTGAGAAAAGAGCTATTTCAGTCATGATCATTCACGGACTCGGACGGTGTTTATATGCACAACAAATTCTGTTCAGCTTTATATTAGGATTGCTACCATATTCTTCTGAATATAATGTTTATGTGTGTACAGGCATCAGAATATTCCTGCATTCATGGTTTGTGTTCGTATGATGATCTACACATATGCTTTTCCGTTCCCAGTGGTATTTATCAACAGGATTATGATGCTGCAATACATTATGCTCAGTTATTAGTTTTATTAATAGTTTAATTAAGAACGACGCGTCACACCGTCATGAATACCTGACAACAACAGCACAAAAATGGAAAAAAAAAATTTAATTAATAATAATAATGAGTTAATATCATTTATTTTAATAATTTATTTAATTTATTCGTTTTGTTGTTACTCCAGAAATGCACTGAAGTTTCTTCATTATTTACTTTGCAAGTTAAATGTTTTAATAATTTTGTTTTGCAGACAAAAAAATACAGTGAAACTGCTTTCTGTATAAGTTTAGAATAGACAGATGTTTCCATAAAAAAAAAAATAATAATACAAATATTATTAATTTAATAAGCACTCTTATATCTACAGTATATTTATTATTATTATTAATGATGGCCTGACTCTTTCCATTTTGTGCCACTGTTGTCTGGCATTTTTGAATGTGATAATATTAATCATAATTAAATTATTGTGAATAGTAAGTAATGAATTTAATAACTGAGCAAACAGCAGCATTTAAATCTACCGAGACATAACACAGTGAAAGGAAACATATCTGTGTAGATCGCCATCATCTACTAATCTAGTCTAGGAATATTGTATTCATATAAACATCTGGATTATACCAAGCTTAAATTAAATCTGATGTGCATGTATATGTAGTCTGTGACTTCAGAAGTTTTGAAATATCACACATGGGTTGTATTGATAGTTTTCACGTGACGTCACACTCCTATAGGAACGTCCACCTGGAGGGCAAAACCAAGCTTTGCTCCACTGACCGCCAGTGATTTTTACGCAGATTGCATTAAGCAATAATGTGGTAAAACGCAGATATTAAAAGGCCAGATTCTTTTTTGATGATGTATGATTTGTACAGGCAAGAAGATGAAGCCAGAATATAAATGCAATGTGCAAAGTTTCACATTAAATCGCTTCCCATAGAAAACCATTAGAAGGAAAACACTGAACCATTATATTCCGGCCTCATCTGCTTGCCTGTGTAAACTATGCATCATTAATATGGTGATTACTGAATTTGATCTTTTAATATTACTGGTTTAAATATATTACTGCACTTTAAGTTTTTACAACGTTTTGTTGCACTGATTAAAATATTGTGATTCATATGGATAGCAAATGGCATTTTGTTCACATACCTGTGTTTTATTCTTTTGAGAGGTGATCTAAATATCTGCGGCTGGGAAACGTGACTGAAAACGATCAATAGACTAGAGTTTTGAAACGTTTATGATACTTTGTTCATGTTGAGGTGACAGTGCCGTTTGTTCGGTTTGAATTCAGTTTATTTTTAAACTTTGTATCACGGTGAATGTAACAGAATTTGGAATGTTGCATCACTAATTGTAACATTCCGTTTCTCTTGAACTAAATCTTCTAATCAAAGGATGATTTTGCTTCAAATGCTGTGATGATAACTGTGTCCTTGATATATTCCAAGCGATGAGTAATGATGTTTCTCACCAGAACTCGAGCTCCTTTCGTGAGCAGGTCAGCTGGTGCTCTGAGCTCTGATTGGTTCATGCAGGAGAGGAGGCGGTACATCCAGGCGTGAGAGCACAGCCATTGGCTGAAACTACAGGCGAACGCCAGCGGATACTAAAACAGAGAGAAACAACGTAATAAATAATGACTAGCAATTGAATAGTGACTCTTAGAAGAGTGGCTTGAAAACACACTGTACCTGTTCATGCAGGTAAGCGTTAAAGACGATCAGATAAAAATATCGCTCTAGACTCTGTAGAGTTCGATGGAGGAAGTAATCTTTAGTGCTGTTTCCCTGAAAACACACACACAGAGACAACAGAAAATACACTTTATTTACAATCCGTCCAGCTGTAGGCTATAAATCAGCTCGAGGGTTGTATTTCCAGCTCTGCACACAAGTGATCCACAAGCAAGACTAGACAGAATAAGATGAGCGCCGCAGATTTCAGTCTGTCCAGAGAAGAAGAATCACTGAGACGGACAGAAGCAGCTCAGTGATGAATAAAGAGTCTTTGTGAAGACGTCTCAAACGTCTTACACACACTCATCTGTCCAGTCTGTGTAATGAAGTGCTTTAAACACCGCTGGTCTTCAGATTCAGGGCTCGTATTATGAGAAATTCATATAAAACAGAACTCAAAACATCCACTGATTTCACATGCAAAGGGCCGTTTATATTCACTACTGGTCAGAAGTTTACAATAATGAAGATGTTGATGCTCACCGAAGCTGCATTTATTTCATCAAACTAAATATTGTGAAATATCTGTTAAACTGTAATTTATTTCTGTGATGCGCAGCTGTATTTTCAGCATCATAACTCCAGTCTTCAGTCACATGATCTTCAGAAATCACATGAAAAAAATAATAATTCCAACCTTTGACCAGTAGTGTAAAAAGCAGCAAAGGTCATGCACCTTGACCGATATCACACACAGATTCTCACCTGGATCTGATAGTCTTCACCGATTCCCTCCAGCTTCTGTTTGTTCTCATAAATGGCCTCTCGGATGTCGTGCATCTCCGAGCACAGATCGATGGCTCGGTCCACCTCAACACAGCAGGACACGGTCAACAGCTCATCCGGGAGAAATATTAGATCGAACACATGCAAATACACACCTCTTCCATGACCTCTTGACCTTTAGGCAGCTTACTGATGAGGGTCTGAATAACCTGGAACTGCATTTTGGGTTTGTCTGTCGCGTCGTCTTCAGCTCTATAAACATGTGACAACATTCACATTAAATGCATAATTACACATTAACTATATATAAGAAAAAAATAACCCTTGCTACGAGTACTGCGTTAGGCTAACTGAGACTTGTCATAGCACTTGCGTATCATTGCTCTTTTATTGGTTTGATTGCTTCTATTGTCATTATTTGTAAGTCGCTTTGGATAAAAGCATCTGCTAAATGACTAAATGCACAATACTCACAAATACACATTTTTATTAATCATTCTTAAGCATGCAAAAGAATGTTAATGAATATTCAAAAAGTTTCTGGTCAGTGAGATTTTTTTTAAATAAAATTATTACTTTTATTAATCAAGGATGCATTAAATTGATCAAAGGTGTCAGTAAAGACATTTATAACGTTACAAAAGATACCGTTTCAAATAAATGCTGTTCTTTTCTGTGCATCAATGAATCCTGAAAAAAACATTTCATGGTTTCCACAAAAATATTGTGCAGCATGACTGTTTTGAACATTGATAATAATCAGAAATGTTTCTTGAGCAGCAAATCAGTATATTATTATGATTTCTGAAGATCATGTGACACTGAAGACTGGAGTAATGATGCTGAAAATACAGCTTTGATCACAGAAATAAATTACAGTGTAACAGCTATTTCAGATAGCAATATTATTTCACAATTTTACTGTGTTTTTGATCAAATAAATGCATCCTTGAGCAGAGAGTCTGTGTTTTTAAAAGACAAGCCCTAAGATCTTGAGTGCTAGTGTAAGGAGTATGTGATCATGTGATGTGTTGGGGTCGTACGGTGCTGTCGGCTCCAGGTGCATCATCACCAGAGATCCCAGGATCATACCCAGATTGGTTCGGCCGACGCCGACCTGACAGCTGAAGAGCAGAGCCGGAAGAGGACGGGACGCGTCACGACTCAAGGACAGAGACGGATTCTCCTGAGAGAACGAGAGCGAGAGCATTCAGTCCCTTCATCTGCGATGCACAAACAGCTCAGGAAACGGTTTGCAACGTTTGCTTTTAACCTCAACCGGGTTTGACTGACGAGAACAACATTTGGGAATCCTTCATTTACCTGAAATAAACTTTTGGTTATATTAAAAAAATACATAAATGTGTTGGATTAGGAATACAAATGATAACACAAATGACAAAACACTAATATTCTTTCATTTTCCGCTTTATTTATATCTATACAGTCTATTCCTGCACAGTGGAAATGCTATACATAATGAGTTTCTGTTTCAGTTTTATGAGTTTCAATCTCCAGTGAAGTGATTAAATGAGATCCGGTCTCTTCTGCGTGTTGGCAGCCCTGGAGAGCAAACAGCCTTGGAGCGAGACAGGAAGTGGCCTCTTTCTTTTATAAAGCTGCTTCCTGTGCATCGTTCGATCGGCAGGGCTAAAATAACCAGAGCTAGAGTCCTGCGGTTTGTCAGGACGCTTTAAATAGCGAGCGGACAGAATGATTCCTCGCCGCCCACACACTGCCAACAAATGCAGCAAAACAGCTCGTTTTAAAAGCATTCTGGGAATATATGCATGAGCAGAGAGCATCATATCACACAGAGTATGAAGCGTTTATCAGAGATGTCAGTCTGTGGTTTACTGCGGCCGCTTTCTAATCTTAAACTCGAGAAATCTGTGGCTTCAGCGTCTGTCCTCTTAAACCAGAGAAACAGGAAACACAAGACACATGAAGGAAGTCTCATTCATCGAGCACATGACTGACACAAACACACAAACTGAGCTCTGAATACCCCGACACACTTTACCACGGTAAAACTAGCGATACACTGACAGATCTATCCGTCAATTTATTTATTATTACTGGTGGTGGTTGAGAAGAGAACCCCCCCCCCCTCCACACATGATTGTAAAGCGCTTTGGGTGTACAACAATACACATTAAAGCACTATATAAATGCATCATTCATTCAAAAAAAAAAAAAAAAAAAAAAAAAAAAAAAAGGCAGCTTCTTGTATTTTTGTGATTATGGGCTGATATCAGCCTTGATTAATTAATTAATCAGTCATATAATAATAATAATTAGTAGTAGTAGTAGTATACATAATCCTATATATAATAATTATATTATCAGAAAACCTTTACATTTTGTATTATTATTATGGATTAAATGCATGCATAGTAAATTTGTTTAAAAAAAATTATATGATTATTATTAAATATCATTCACAGTTTTAATAATCATTACTATATTTAATTAATTACATGATTATTATTTCATATTCCTATATACTGTATAATACGATCACAAAACATTTCTGTACTGTAATTATTATTATGGTTATGATTGTTGCTGTTTTTGTTGTTAAGTTGTATAATTCACCGTTTAACAATAATAACTAAGAAAATAATAATAAATGTATAATCAATGAACAGTTGTATTTTTGTTAACTAAGATTAATACAACAAGCGTATTGCCCAATGCTAGTTAATCCGTTAACTAATGAACTTTTTGTAAAGCTTGACTAATATTTTTTGGTGGATTGAGCAAATATATGCAATAATTTCATACAGAATAATACCAAGTTTTAATTTTTGGTTACGCTATTTTGAGGTATCATGGCTACAGTGTAAATATATATTTAATTGCCGAGTGATTAATTAACATGTACTTAGGATAGGGTTAGTGACATGTAATTATGCACATTTATTGTTATTACTACAGTAAGTGTGACGGACACAAATAAAACTCGGTTTCTTGTTTTAAGCAAAACTCTTGTTTTTAAGCAAGACTTTATGTAATAAAATAACTAAATAAAAACTATACTTAAGAAAAAAAAACTAAGACTACTTTAGCTAAACATGCCAAAATAATAATAACCTTAAAATATTTTTTTTTATTCATATTTTTAGGTCTCGAATCATGTTTTGCAGTGTAGTTATTATAAAACTGTGTGAACTTGATATTAGAAATGATTAGAGTATGTTTTACAAGAAAATATCAGTCTTTCAGTTTAAAAATGTCACGTTTAATTCAGTGTTACTTTCCATTTCTTTGAAGTTGCTATTAGATTTCACAAATAATTGCCGAGTGAAAATACTTTTGTCTCTTGCATAAAACTATGGTCACAAGATACATTTCTATAAGTGACTGCTTTAGAAACATCAAAAAGAGCAGAGAAAGAAACCGGTGAGGTTGTGTAACTGAATGAGAGCGCTTGTCTTCAGTGCGTCTGATGATCTACAGACTCCAGAATATTGCATCTAAACACGTTATATATTACAGCTCTGACGCGCTTTAAAGCATCGGACGTGTTTAGATTCCCCCGTCTCAGATCACACTGAAGCGAGCGCATCACGAGAAAACTGTTCCGCTGATGCGTTTATGCCTCTCACATGACATCAGCTGACCGATGCATTGATTTAGATCACAGCGCAGTGGAAGTGGACCGGTTGATGGAGGTCATGCTGGTGTTTTCAGGAGAATCTCTTACCCGGAGAACGTTCACGAACGCATCAAACTGGTCCTCCAGCGGCGCGCCCTCCGTCGGCAGAGGCAGACGATAATACCTGCACAAACATCACCATTTACTCCAGTGTTACCAACCGTTATTCTGCCGCCGAGAAGCAAAACAATCCCACGGCACACCAAGCATTAATATATATATATATGTGACCTTGGAGCACAAAAGCAGTCATAAGTCGCTGGGGTATATTTTTATAAATAGCCAAAAATACACTGCATGGGTCAAAATTATATGCCAAAAATAATTAGGACATTAAGATCATGTTCCATGAAGACATTTAGTACATTTCTTACCGTAAATATATCAAAACTTAATTTTTGATTAGTAATATGCATTGCTAAGACCTTCATTTGAACAACTTTAAAGATGATTTTCTCAATATTTAGATTTTTTTGCACCCTCAGATTCCAGATTTTCAAATATTATCCAAACCATACATCAATGGAAATATGATTTATTCAGCTTTCAGATGATGTATAAAACTCAATTTTGAAAAATTGACACTTAAGACTGGTTTTGTGATCCAGGGTCACACATATATATATTAGTGCTGTCAAACGATTAATCGTGATTAATCGCATCCAAAATAAAAGTTGTTTACATAATACATGTGTATATTTATTATAAATACAAACACATGCATGTATATATTTTATGATTATGTATGAAATATATTTCTATATAATATAAGAATATTAGGACTGGGACGATACATCGATTCTGATATTTTCCGAATGCGTCGCGTTCCTCTGGAATCGATTCTGAGCTTAGATTTTAACAGCAGATGGCGCTCTAATCTATTTTATATCCACACACTCAAACGCTGATGAAGAAGAGCGCTGAAGAGCGTTTGTGCGTTCGATCTGTAATCTCACCTCGGTTCAAGTGTGTGTAAGGATTTGGAAACTAGCAGAGTTCAGCTGTTTATAAAGCATGCAGCGCCACCTGCTGTTCAAAACTGAGCTCAGAAACGACTCCAGAGGAACCGCGATGCATTCGGAAAATATCAGACTCGATACTGAATCATTTCTCGATTCACGATGCATCAATGTATTGTCCAAGCCCTAATAAATACATCAATGTATATTTTCAATATATATACTGTATGTGTGTGTATTTATATTTACATAATAAATATACACAGTAAACATACATATATCAACAAAAACTATTTTGGATGGGATTAATCGCGATTAATTGTGAGACAGCACTAATATAGGTGCAATAATTAAAGAAACAATGTGTCATCAGAGTTAGTATTTTGGCTTTTATACCTGCAAACTCAGAAGAGGTCAAAAAGATGACATAGTTCAGAATATAACCGTGTAGGGGGGTAGAAAATGTTTGGGAATTGAACATGTAAACAAGCGTTCTGGTGCACTCTGATGACAAAATAAAGGGAAAACAACATGTGCTTCAAGTAAAAATAGCACACACTTTTTGGACAGTGCAACTCTGTTGTGATTGGTGTTCATACTTCTCTTTGCGAGCAGTGGAGTCATTTATTTTTGCTCATTTTAATGTTCACATTGGAGCGCGCATACTATCAACAAACGCTTTATCTTGACAGCTGAGGAAACAGAAGCTGCATCATGGCATGAGATGTATTTACACAGACTAGTTAATGAAGCGAGGTGCAATCAATGCATTTACACCACAACCTTTCGAATGCATAAATCATTTTATAAGATTAATGTTTTAAATATTTTTGAACGTACAAGTTAAAAACGTTGGTAAAAATGCAATACTTATTTACCTTGCATTGTGACGTATACGCCTGTTTTCAACCTATGCATCACAGCGCTTCTTTCTGAATGAAGTTATGAGTTATGAATGATAATTTGGCCTTACGAGGTTTAGTCACATGCTCCTTTGAATGCTTTTCATTGGTTAAATATTTGTAAAACCCACAAATGGACAAGACGATGACCAATAGCACTGCTTTAAAATAATAATAATGAAATCTTAATCTATGTTGTGACCAGGACTGTTTTTCTGTTTTGTGATGGTTGTTCTTGAGCCTTTTTTTTTTGGTCCTGAGCATTTCGGATGTAAACTTTTGAACAGGATGATGATGATGTGTAAATGTCTTATTTTGTTTAAAGATAATATTTGTTTAATTTGGTACTGCACTGCCAAATGAAAAGAAGCGATATAAATACTTAAATGTTTCCCAGAAGACAAAATAAGTACAATTTAGCCTAATCATCCGCTTCACAAAGTGTACTCCTCCGGCTCTTAATGCATTGTGTGGCCTTCTTGAGCATCAGTAAATGTTTTCACCTTATGTAATAGTAATGTATGAGTCCTCCAGTTGTACTCAGTGTTAAAAGATGGATCTCAAAATCATACAATCGCTTTTGGAAAGGGTTCAGATATGCAGAAAATGTTGGAAAACCAAAGAATGTGGATTTTTTTGGGGGGGGAACTGCTCAGGACCAATGAGGGACTCATGAACAACGATCACAAAACAAAGCCAGTCATCCAGAAAACCACACACAGTATTAAGATTCAAATTTTTATTAATATAGTGGCTGGTGAGTGTATAAACTTAAATGGACAGGTGTCATTTGTATTAAATAATAGTGGCTGGTGAGAGTATCTGTACAATCTGTGAAATCGCTTCAGTATTAGCCGTATTAATGTGAATTATGATTTTCATGATCCCTCTATGCAAAAATGACTAATATTTAGCCAGGGGCTTGTGAAGTATGAGCACAGCCGTATGCGAAGCAGCAGTTGTGTACCTGCCGCTTATGGGGCAGGGTGAAGCGCGGCCGCTTATACACCTCCTCGGTGACGTGGATGTCCTCCTCACGGCTGATGGACATCTTCTGAGGTTCTCCTTTAAAATGCTCGATGTCGTCGTAGACGTAGAACACGCTGTTGTTGAGTTGGGCAAAGTCGTGGAGCTGAAAACACAAATAACTCATGAACACGAGAGAGGAGGTCCATCGGTGAAATTCAATTCAATTACAGAAGAGCAAATACATCTGGGTCAATGACTGATAAAAAATGTGCAAAGGGCTTAGAATTGTAATAGTTCGGTTTATGTTATTTTCATGTATTATAACACTGTTTTTTTTATTAAGGTTTATATCATATTTCTTTCATTTAGATTTAAATGTCTGTTTTTTTGTTCTTATAACAAACAACACAATGTCTTTGTTGTTTTGCCTACTCTTTGATTTTGTTAATAATATTTAATATTAATATTATCAAATACATTTTATATTATAATTGATCATGAGATCATAAAACATTTAAATATTTATTATTTATAACTAAATAGTATATTTCACTATTTTAATATAATAGTATTTAATATACAAATAATTAATCTAAATATATTTAATCCTGAGATCAGAACTTTTTTTATTTACTATTATTATTATAGAGTATTTCTCACTGCTTTGATGATTAATAATAATAATAATAATAATGCATTAATATAAATATTATTAATCCTAAAATCAAAAAAATTATAAGACTAAATATATATAAATAAAAATAATACTAAAGTAAATAAACAAATATAATTATAATTAATCCTAAAATTATAAAACATTATTATTATTGTTTTATTAAAATATGCTTCACTGCTTAAATAACAATAATAAATCAATAAATGTATAACTAAACCTAAGAATCAGAAATTTTTCTGATTCATTAATTATACTTATATTCATGCATCATTGTTATTATTACAACTACTATTATTAATCATAAAATCATATAATATAATAATTATTACTAATAATAATAATAATACAACTAATGATTATTATATTAATCCTTTTTCCTTAGGACAGGACAGTTATATATATATATTATATATCATATCATATCATATCGAAATGAATGTTAATTCTGTTGATTCAGGTCTGATTCGTTGTCTGTACTCGTTCATGCTTTGTGAGGGTCATTAACCGATCGCTCTATGTATCTATATTCTCTCTCCTCTTTTCTACCTCCTCTTGGTTCTCTGAGCTCCGAGCTCCGTCCCCGATCCCCATGAGAGTCCTCAGAAGGTTTCCTTCTCCTCCTTCCTCCGGGGCGTGTAGGGAAGAAAGTCTCCGTCCAAACGCAGGAACACAACGGGCTCCTCACGCAAACAGAAGAAGACCACCTCCTTTTGAGAGCAAACGCATGCAAATCAGGCCAAATAAAACTCGACTCGTGACAAGTCAGTAATCATCACGGTCTCATGAACTCAGCAGAGGTTCATTCAAAGCATGAGTTTAATCAGCAGCACCGCAGGAATCAACAACAGGTTTAATCGAACACCTTATCAGCAGCATTATTTGCACACCGCTTTCTCTTGATAGAAGCTCAACACCGAGCCGCAGGAGATTTCCACGCACTGACCTGATGACCCTGACCCTGCAGTCTCTGGAGGACCTGTTTGAAGCCACTCAGGCTGGGCTGGCCCATGCCGTAGAGCGGGAAGCTGCCTTTGCTCTGGCGGAAGTTGGGCGCTCCGTACGAGCCGCTGGTGCTGAGGACGTCCGCTTTGCTGGAAACATCCTGCACCATGAAGTAAGAGCCCTGAGAAGAGCGCGATCAGATCATCAGTCATGTTTACCGTCACACTCAAAAAAGACTTTTAAACAGAATTAATGCTGCTTTTCCTTAACTCAACTGTGTTTCTAATTCAAATGTTTTGCAAAGGAACGCACGTTTATGGAAGCCTGTTTCTGACACCGAATACAAAATAAAAAAGTACTTCGTTTTTTCGCTCACAATTGCGAATTTATATCTCACAAATCTGGCTTTTATTCCTTGCAATTTGGACTTTTTTAGTTTATATCTCACAGTTTTTTACTTTTTTCTCGCAATTCTATTTTTTTATATATATCTCAGTTTTGAATTTTACTCGCAATTCTATTTTTATATATATATCACAGTTTGGAATTTTCCTTGCAATTCTATATATTATATATATATATATATATATATCAGTTTTTATTTTTTCTCGCAATTCTATTATATATATATCACAGTTTGGAATTCTTTCCCGCAATTCTATTTTTTTTATATCTCACAGTTTTGAATTCTTTCCCGAAATTCTATTTTTTTATATCTCACAGTTTTGAATTCTTTCCCGCAATTTATTCATTTTTTTTTATATCTCACAGTTTTTTTTTTTTTTTTCTCGCAATTCTATTTTTATTTTTTGTTTATATCTCACAGTTTTGAATTCAAATTTTCTCTCAGTTTTGAATTTTTCTCCTCGCACGTTTTATATTTCTCGCAAATTCTAATTCTTTTTTATATCTCTTTTTGATTCTCTGGCATTTTTAGTTTATATCTCAGTTTGACTTTTTTCTCACAATTTTTATTTTTCTCACAATGTGTTATGAATTCTGTTTTTATATCTCAATTCTGGCTTTTTTAGTTTATATCTCAGTTTTTACTTTTTCTTAGAATTCACACTTTTCTTTTGTTTTTATTTCATAACTTTTTATTTATTTATACCTCACAATTCTCACTTCTTTTCTTAGAATTGTGAAATAAAATCACAACCGAGTTACAAAGTCCAATTCTGAGGGAAAAATATGTTTTTTTCCCTCAGAATTGCAAGTTTATATCTCACAATGCTGAGGGGAAAAGGTCCGAATTGTAAATATATCATGCAATTCTGAGGGAAACAAGTCTTGCAATTGCAAGAAAATATTCTAATAAGATAAGTTGCAATTACCTTTTTTAATTGTTTTATTCAGTAGCAGAAACGAGCTTCCACAGTTTGCACGCTTTGTTTTCTCTGAAACTAATGTTCAAGCATTTATGCGGGTCTTTATAACATTATTCATTATTCACAGAAACATAATTCAAAGTTTGTCCACACAGGTTCACGTTACATAATCGCAAGGTTAAATTCTGCTCAGAGCGGTTCATGTCCTCAAACTAAAATTATTAATTTCTATGGCAACGTGCTGAATGATTTGATTTGCTGTTGAGGCCAGTAACATCACCACATTAACTCACCTCTGCATTTATGCATTTGGCAGATGCTTTTATCCAAAGCTATTTTTATTGAAATTCAAGCTAAACATATTTTCTGTAGGAATCAAATCCATAGAGCAGATAAAATTTAATTTCTTACCCAAAAAAAACATTTAAATTAATATGTTCACATATATTAAAGTCAGTGTTATTTTAGCATTTTTTATTTTTCGTTAATTTTAATCAGTTTTTTTTAATAATCTACATTTTCATTTTAATTTTTTATTGCATTTTTATCACAAAAATAAAAAATAATACAATTTTATTAAACCTAAACATTAATGTAAAAAACAAAAGCTGTCATTGTCAAAATGTTCAGATTTCATTTTTTCTATTCATTAAATTTCTGTTTATTTTTAGAATCTCTGTCTTTATTTAAATTTTTGGTTAAAGTTTTAGCACTTAAAAAAATTAAATGTAATTAAACTAAAACACAAACAAGTTAAATTAATTAAATTAAAATAGTGCATTAGTAATACTAAAGTAGCCCTGATGATAAAGATTTTTACAGTTGTTAAATTTGAATTATGGAAATTCTGACATGCCATTGATGTAGCATTAACCCCAGCTTTAACGAATCGATCTGCTAAATGCTTAATTACTACTTTATGATGTATAAACCTGAGCAATCAACTCCAGAAGAACATCAAATAACACGATGTTCTCGAAGGGAACCGGAACAATGGCGAGTGTTTGACAAGCGGACGCTTTGTGTTATCTGCTGATTGGCAGCGAAACTCATCATTGGCTCGTCAGCAAACAGAAACTAACGAGCAAACAAAGGGAATGAGCGCATGTCTTCAGCAGCCAGCGGGAGGCGAGGAGCTTCAAAGCCTTCAGAGAAAGGTGCAAACGTCCTGAGAAGTAATTAATTAATGCTACGCTCTGTTTGGGGTCTTCCCAAGAGACGTGCCGGGACACATTTATGACTCTCCTCCCATTTAGACACAAATACACTGAATCCACAATTCTACGTTTTTAGTTTATATCTCACAGACTTTTCTCGCAAATTCTCTCGGGAGTTATGTTGCAATTCTTTTTTATATCTCAATTCTGGCTTTTTTAGTTTATATCTCACAGTTTCTACTTTTTCTCACAATTCTGATTTTTTTTTCCTCACAAATGTGAATTTATGTGTCGCAATTCTGACTTTTTATATCTCAATTCTGGCTTTTTTAGTTTATATCTCAGTTTTTACTTTTTCTTAGAATTCACACTTTTCTTTAGTTTTTATCTCATAACTTTTTATTCATTTATACCTCACAATTCTAACTTCTTTTCTCAGAATTGTGAAATAAACTCACAACCGAGTTACAAAGTCCAATTCTGAGGGAAAAAGATGATTTTTTTTCTCAGAATTGCAAGTTTATATCTCACAATGCTGAGGGTGAAAAAAGTCAGAATTGTAAATATATCATGCAATTCTGAGGGAAACAAGTCTTGCAATTGCGAGAAAAAAGTCTAATAAGATAAGTTGCAATTACCTTTATTATTTCTTTATTCTCCACTGAACTTAAGCAGATGAGTCAGATCTGACATTTAGAGGGAACTAAAGCATCCCGTACAGAAATATTAGGCTGCTGTGGTGGCACCAGGGTATATATCAAAGCGTAATGATCATCTCTTACATTTGACTGCTGGTTATATTCTGTCGAATTCTGTATGTGACGAATAAAACAAAATCTTGAATCATATTCATGATATTTACTGCATAAATACAGAGCTTGCACGCTGGTGTAGCTTGCACCTTTTGGTATTCATCATAATATTTAAGCTGATTTTTCTGATTCTCATTACTGCGATGCAAAAAATGAATATAAATTAACAAAATAATCCCCACCGCATTAAAGTAATTTTATTATTCATTATTTATTTTATTTTATTTTACTACAGATATCTGAATTTATACACTGTGACAGCATTTGCTATACTGTCATTAATTTTTCTATTTATTTATTTAGTTTAAAAAGCAAATTCAAAATAAAAAATTTCATATGTATTACAGTCAGTGTTATTTTAGTTTCATTTTAATTTCATTTTCTGTTTAATGTAATTTTTTTGGTTAAAGTTTTAGTACTTTTGCTTTTTTTAATTAGGCTTTTTTTTATAGATCTATAGTTTTTATTCATTTTTATTTGCATTTTAGCCATTTTTGTACATCAAATTAAATTAAATACAAATGAAAATGCTTTCTTGGCAACTAGCTGAAATAAAATATATATTTTTTAATATTTTATTTAATTTCACGTCATAATTTTTTAAGGGTTTTAGTTAAGTATAATAACCCTGATTATAGAGAATTTGAAGGCAAATGTGATTAATTGTCATTCCTTTCCCGTCTTAATGGACACAGTAAACAAAATAATAGTAATATAAAAAAACTATTAAAATAAACTATAAAACGATAAAAATAATAAAATTAATACAAAAAAATATTGATGCAAAATGTGTCCTTTGTTTACATTTTAGTACTTTTGTATTTTTATTAGCATTTTAATATGCCTATATATTTTGTTCATTTGTATTTCAGTTTTAGCTTTAGTTGTTTCAGTACAACTAAATTAAGTTCAACTAAATTAAAATGGAAAATGTTGCTTTGGCAACTAGCTGAAATTAAAAATATATATATATTGTATTTTAGTTAGTGATTATTTTATTTCAAGTAACAATAATGAGAATTTGAATGGAAAATGTGCTTAATTGTCATGAAAAAAAATCTAATAAAAACTAAACTATAAATCAAAAAATGCACTTAATCTTCTGTTTTCGTGAGATTCTCCCACAGTGCATGAGAGCGGCTCACCTGGACCAGATGGTGCTCAGGCATGTTATCTGAGATCCTCCCAACTTTATAGTTTGTACGGAGCACATCATCGTGGATCTGAAACTCCTGTCTGCAGTTATACCTACACACACACACACAGAGACACACACACACACACACAGAGACACACACACACACACAGACACACACACACACAGACACACACACACACACACACACACACACACACACACTCACACAGACAGACACACACACACGACAGACACACACACAGACACACACTCACAGACAGACAGACACACACAGACAGACAGACACACAGACACAGACAGACACACAGACACACACACAGACACAGACACACACACAGACAGACACAGAGACACACACACACAGAGACACACACAGAGACACACAGAGACACACACAGACACACACACACACACACAGAGACACACACACACAGAGACACACACACACACAAACACACACACAACACACAGAGACACAAACACACACACACACACACACACACACAGACACACACACACAGAGACACACACACACACACAGAGACACACACACACACACAGAGAGAGAGACTCAATCAGGGTGAATATAACAGCAGGCGCTCTCAGAACAGTGCCGGGCCGGACGTACGTGATGACCACAGGAGCCACTTTATTAGTGATGATGGATTTGGCCTTGTTGCTGTGGATGTTGTGCGTCTGGAAGGAGGCGCTGCTCGCCGACCGCCTGCTGTCCGTCATCCCGTTGCCGTGGAAACTCTCATGCAGTGTGGGCTGGGGAGCAGCGCTGGCAGTCGTACCCATGCTCCTCTAGCAGCTGTCAATCAAACACAAACACACTTCATTCAAAAGGAACAACAAGTTTATTTTTTCTTGTTTTACACATGAGCTCACCTAACTTTGATCAAAGCATTTTGCACTGATTTAAGAGTGTTTAGATATTTGTACTCGGAAACAGTGTACTGTGTACACAGACACACACACACACACACACAGACACACAGACACAGACACACACACACACACACACACAGAGAGACACACACACACATACAGAGACACACACACACACAGAGACACACAGAGACACACACAGAGACACACACACACACACACACACACACACAGAGAGACACAGACACAGACAACACACACACACACACAGACACACACACACACACATCTGTCGTGTCCATCTGGAGCCTCAGCTGCAGCAGATGTGAAGCTCCGACTCCTTTGGGGTCCATAAAGAGCCCTGTTTTCTATCCCGAGCTCACAAGTGATGCCCGCAGCCTCGTTCTTCAGAACAGGACAATAAATTCATGCCATGCTGAATAATCTCAGTCTGCACAGTGGCTTGTTTTTCATGCTCGCCGGATGGAGCTCTTATGTAAGTGGGGCAAATTTAAGGTGACATCTTCAGAGCGCAGCCTGCAGAAGTGCGTCCTAGATGAACGTCTGACCTGAAAACCCCCCCCACGCGCCGCCAGACGCTCGCTCACAAACATCCTCTCTGAAAAACAAGCCATCACGGCCCAGTCTGTCACCGCAGGCATGCTTCTCGTCTTAACATTTACAAGCGTTTACTTCCAGTTCTGCTGGACAGCGCAGGGGTTGAACGTCATCTTCAAGAGCACGCCGGTGTTTTTGAGCGTTTTAGTCACTTTTCAGTATCTGGGTCATCGTGACCTGGAAACAAACCTGTAATTATCATCTTCCACGGCTTCATTTCTAGTGCTTGAAACATTTCACAGCAGCATGAGCTCATCAGCCGAGTGTGAGACGAGAAGAAAAAACAGCGTCTAAGATATAAATATTAATATGAAGGATATACAGCGTCTACGATATAAATACTAATATGAAGAGTGTAAAAACTAAATACTATAAAAAATATGAAATAAACATTATAAAAAAATTATAAAATTAACTAAAAAAATAGTTAAATACAAATGAAATACACAAAAAATAAGACTAATAAAAAATTAAATAAAAAGTGAATAAATTAAAAAATATATTAAAATAAATTAAATAAATTTTTACAATAAAAAGCTATAAAAACTAAAACAACAAAAATTATAAATTAAATATAAATAAAAATAGGATACAAATAAATAAATGAAAAAAATATTGAAATTATTTTTTTTTAATGAAAATAAAATCTTAAAAAATATATATTATATATAAAAAAATATATATATAAAAACATATTATATATATATATATAAAAACAATATATAATATATATATACACACACACACACACACACACAAAATAAAACAAAAATGATACAGTAAATATGATAAAAATAAATACAAATTGGATGGACGCTCCTAAATAGACCAAAAGAGTTGTTTTGTTAGTTTTTTGTCCGTCAACCACACACTAAAGATTCCTACATAATCACTATCGTCTCCAGCTGAAGCAAAACAAAACTCTGGCTCTCAAAGTGAGCGCATTCCCTCAGGAAAGCCAATTACTGCGGCCATTCACAGGGAAAATAAACTCTCCCAGTGTCCTCGGCGGAAGACGGAGAAGCTGCAGAGATGCATACAGATGGGCCTTCCCGCTTCCCGCCTCAACAGCTATTGAAATTCAGCGGGTGACGCTCAAGCGGAGACGGGCCGCTCGCACAAAAGGGTCACGCAGACAGGAAGTGCTCTGCAGCTGCAGGAAGTCAAACGGGCTAATCAGAGGAAGGATGTTCTGAAGAGATGCGTATCACAGATCACACAGCACATGTACAGCTATGACAAGAGCTGGGGACGCTGGGAGTGATGGAGAGAGGCTTGATCTCAATCACGTCTGTTAGATCAGCGGAGCTCATCCCAGAAATGAGTCACTCAGGTCTGTCCTGCAACATACAGCAGGGGAATGCATGCTAAACGCAAATAATAAACCACAACTGACCATATGAATCCAAAAAACACCATGTAATAGTTTCTCAATGACCTCAACATGAACTGGATGCAGGACTCCCTAATCTTCAAAAAAAACAAACTACACAAAATAGAAGAAACTATGACTCCGGTGACATTGAAACACATTTAGTCTTTGCAACAACTATTTGCAGAAAGCACTTAACGTACTTTGTGCTCAAAATCAGCCCAAAAATGCCAAATAGGCTGAAAAATGTGAAATAAAAACAAAATGTAAAATAAAATAAAACAAATTTTAAATAAATACAAAAATTAAAAAGATGGATGGATCCTCCTAAATAGTTTTATTGGTGAAAACAAAAATTATTATACCCAATTAAAAATATTTGCTAACCAGTTGTATTTATCTTATGTTCTCGTATTTATTTTGTGTTATTTTTGTAAAAAGTCATATTTTGTTATAATACCACCGTTTACTATTTTTCATAGTGTTTTTGGTGGATTGTATTAAAACCAATTTTAATGCATCACATGAATCACAGTCATTAATTTAACAACAGCATGATAATTGTTAATAATAATTATTATTATTCTTGTAATAATAGTTTCAGAAAAGTATTGCCCCTGTTTTTTAATTAATAGGCAACACGTGAGATTTTAATGATAATTTGGCAGCTGAACTAGGAAAGGAATAACTGGGTCACTGATTTACACAGTTACAGAAACGACTTCTAAAACTAATAATCATACATAATAAAGCAATATTATGGGCATTTCAGCTCGTCTCTAAATCCTATTTCCAGTTAGTGCTCTTACAATAGAAGTCCGTTTTTGTAGATGATGTTATTTGTTGGTAATGTGTTCCAGACATAAGCTGTGGGTCGTGTGGAGAAGTAAGAGCATCACTTACACACAAACCAGAGGAAGAGGAGACGATGTTCAAAGCCAAAACTCATTAGATGGTTCAAAAAAAGTGATCTATATTCTGAAAAATAAGAGAGATTGACGTTGAAAGCAAAACATAAAATGCACTAATAAAGCATAGTGTATTATAGGCTCAATTTGCATTTCAGGTCGAATTTAACTTGCAATATTTCTTAATCTCCATATGCTCACATAATCTCACATCAACATTTCTGAAATTAAAAACCTAAAATCTCCAGAAGAGGGTCAAATGAACATGTGACTGAAGCAAACGCTGTAATTATGGTCAAACAAACACAGCTGGAAAATCATTCAAAACTCGTCAAAAATGCAGCATTTCTTTAAAAGGTTTAACTGGTTTTGGGAAAGTGAAATATGATACCAGAGTATATTCGGTTATATATAAAAATTATAAAATAAAAATAAATTATAAACAATTAGAAAAAAAATACAAATAAAATGAAATGGTAATGAAAAAAAACAAACATCATAAAAAATAAAACAATTAAATTAAATATAATAAAAAAAATGTATTTAAAAATAAGATAAAATTAAAATTAAATACAAATAAATGATATAAAAATAGGCTTAACATTTTAAAATAAAAAGTAACATTCTATCAAAGTAGCACATGGCAATATGACCATCCGTTGCTGCTTTCTTGCCAGAATAAAGAGTCATTAATCGCTGTTTGTGACCACAAAGTCCGTTTTAGGTGACGCGCCTCACACACAGAGAGCTGCCGCGTGCCGCCCATCTTCACAGGAAGTGTGGCGAGAGTTCAGAATATAACACTCTCTCTTCCCTGCTTTCTATTATAATCCATCGAGGACATTATTACGTTCTTCTCAAACAAACACCACATGAAGTGTGGCAGAGTAAATATAACACTCTCTTCCCTGCTTTCTATTATAATCCATCGAGGACATTATTACGTTCTTCTCAAACAAACACCACATGACATAACACACCGTTCTCCACCTTTAGCATCTTCCCAGAAACATCTCAGTTGAACATCTCCTTCATAAACCTCGTCTGAAAGAACATCTTTTCAAAAGAACATCTGCAGTTTTAATTCAGAAAGTGCACGAACACACACGAGACTGACGAAAGGCACTCTTGATACGAACACAAACGGGTTGGATCAGGTTTAAATCTAATTTCTTACAATGTGCTCACAAAAAGTGGATTTAGAGCACGTTTTAGAGAAACAACAACCTAAAATCCTTGTGAAGAAGCATAACTTTCATAAAGATGATATTCTGAAGAATGCTGGGAACCAAACAACATCCGTGCTCATTGACTTCCACTGTATAGACAATAAAGCAAACATTTCATTTTTCAAAATATCTTATATAAGTCATACATTGTATTAAAATAAGTCAAATAAATTCAAGACTATCAGAGTATTTATTACAAGAAAATACTATTTCGTCTTTTTCTAAATTTCACATTTATTCCAATGTATTCATGTCGTTTATTTGTGACATCTACTCAGAATTCCTGATAGAACATTTTTATATTATATTGTATTTTATTTTATTAATTTTCAGGCTTGAAATTTTTTTTTTTTAATGAGATATTATAATTTTCATTAATTGCTTCGTTTGTATTTTTAGTAATGTTTTAGGGGATTTGTTTTGCGTGTTTTTGTCATCATTGTTTTTTGTTTTCTAATATGTTTATATATTTTTGTTGTTGTTGTTTAGTATTATGTTAAAATAAATAAACACTAAAAATGTTGCCTTGGCAACTAGCTGAATTAAAATACTTTTTAACATTCATGTTTTCATAGTTTTAATTTCAGTTAACGATAATGGAATGACATAATGGAGAGTATTTTGTGGTAAAAATCCCTTTAAGTCCACTTACATTTACATTTATGCATTTAGCAGAACTCTTTTTATCCACAGCGACTTACTATTATTCAAGCTATACATTTTTTTATTTTATCAGTATGTGTTTTTTAATCAATATGTGTTCACTTGACCTGGATCTGTGTGGAAATCAGAACACATCCGTAATCTGTGGTGCATTATTACACACCATGTGTAATAGACAGAAGATCAGAGTCACAAAACACACAAAGATCCTTCAGCGGAGAAGTGCCCTCAGACGTCACGTGTCTTTACGAGCAGAACATCCTAAAGCATGAAGCACACATGAACGGTTCACTGGGTTTTACACTATATGGATATAGTCATTGTGCTGATAATCACCGTTTGACCTCCATCAGAAGTGAAGCGCAGCGTCAAAGCTCAGCGCGTCTTACGAGTAAGAACAACTGCCCCGGAAACACTAACTTCCTGCGTTGCAACACCGCGGGGTGTGCATGTTACTTCACGATTTACATGTTCACACACCGTAATATTACAACTTAACTGAGGTTCCTGTGAACTAATCACCTTCAGGTTCAGTTCAAAAAAGAAAATTAAAGAGATTTTGCATTAGAAGCTAAATTAAAATCACACGACCTTAAATCACACACCTTAAAATAATACTAAAACATGACATTACAAACAAAACAACTATAAAAATAACTGCAAAGTTAGTAAATATATTTCAATATTTATATTATGAACATGCAAATATATCTAAATGAATGAATGAAAAATAAATAAATACTAAAACATGGCATTACAATTAAACAAAACAACTATTCAGTTATTAAATATTTTATCTAAACATTATGTACACACAAAAATAAAAACAAATAATAAATAAATGCTAAAATAGCATTACGATCAAACCAGACGACTATGACAAAAGTTAGTAAATAAGTTAATAAATGTATTTGATATTTTAGTACAAATAAATACATATGAACACAAACACACAAGTAAACAAAGCAATGCTAAAACATGGCAATAATCAAACAAAGCAACTACTATTGCAAAATTTAGGCCTAGTAAAATAAATTGATATTTTCTTAAAGAATAAATGCATATGAACACACACACACACACACTAAAATATGGCATTAAAAATCGAGCAAAACAACTATAAAATGATTTACAAACATTCAATATTTTTTGATATATTAGTTACACACACGATATACGTGAAGACGTTTAAAATAATACGACATGTACAGAAAGCACATGCCCTATAAACATGGTACTTTTGTAAGTGAGAGTTCAAACTCAAATGTCAACAGAACAAAGACACGCAGTGCATGCAACAATCAGAAGAACTGAAGAACAGTGGATAAAAGCATCAGCCAAATGCATGACTGTAAGCTAAATATCAGCACTTGAACTGAACAAATACACTGTAGGCTTTCCCAGCATGCTACAGGACAAGCGGTGCATCGTTTGCAAAAAAAAAATCTCTCTCTCTCACAGACACAGACACAGGACAGACACAGAGACACACACACACACAGGACAGAGTAACAGACAGACAGACAGACAGGACAGACAGACAGACAGACAGACAGACAGACAGACAGACAGACAGACAGGACAGACAGACAGACAGACAGACAGACAGGACAGACAGACAGACAGGACAGACAGACAGAGACAGACCAGACAGACAGACAGACAGACAGACAGACAGACAGACAGACAGACCAGGACAGACAGACAAGACAGACAGACAGACAGACAGACAGAGGAGACAGAGACAAGAAGACACACAGACACAGACACAGATAGAAATAGCAGTAATAAACAGTTCTTCTGAACGGTGTACTTGACCCCCTCCAAGAGCACAGCCCAAAAGGAAAACACAGCCTCGCCATATACACATGCACACAGCGGTCTGAATGTGTGAGACCTCAAACGAGCCAGAAACCAGCTGTTAAATCTGGTAACCACAACTACAGGACAGGATCAGTTATCAATATCATGTATATGGGTGTTTGCTAAAACTGTTAGACAGATGCTTCATTCACTGTCATTCATGGAAAAGAGCAGCTTGGACGTTCTGCATCCACCGATGAACACCAAACGGCTTTGAGCGACACGAGGGAGGGTGAATGTGTGGGTTGTGGGTTAGTAAAGAGCAGTGTGACCCACAGACAGACATCACGTCTCTCACTGAAAACCATCATATGATGGCGCTCGAATCAAACCACAGCACTGAGAAAGCCATTACTGAAAGTGCATTCAGCATTTATCAGTCTATTTGCCAGTAAAGATCCTCTAGATTCACATCATGTGCCTTACGACCGAAGCATCAAACAGTGAGAGCGGCTCAATGCCATTCCAGCTCTGCTTTTACTCAATTATACAAAAATACATTAGAAATCCACTGACAGGAGTCAGGACACAGACACACACACAGAGACACACAGAGACATACGATGTTTTTTTGGGTTTACGGGGACTTTCAAAATTCATAGGCGTAATATTATCAGGTTTTTATACTGTACAAACCCTTGTATGTGCTATTGCCCTACACAGCCATACCCTACACCTAAACTTAGCCTCACAGGAGACGGTGCATTTCAAGATTCTTTCCTTTTATTTCTCAAAAAAACTCACTCTGTATGACCCATTATAAGCGTTTTAAATTATGGGGACACTGAAAATGTCCTCATAAATACCTTCTCTTGTAATACCTATGTCATACCCATGTCATTATACAAATTTTTTTATGTGTCCTCATAAACCACATAAACATGCTCACACACACACACAACACAACAGTGATTTTTGTTTTGTTACACACGACACACAGAGGAAAAACCAGCTTCAACACTGTTTATTTATTTATTTATAACAGCAATAGGGTAATATTTTCTGAGTATCGGTTAACGGTACATAAACATGCAAATAATCGTAGAGCTTAATTAAAAAACTCAATATCGACGATCACAATTTAAGCGTTTTAAATTATGGGGACACTGAAAATGTCCCTCATAAATCACCTTCTCCTTGTAATACCTATGTTTATACCCATGTCATTATACAATTTGTGTCCTCATAACCACATAAACATGCATACACACACACACACACACACACACACACACACACACACACACACACACACACACACACAAACACACACATAAGGGTTTATAAAGTAAATAAGTTAACATGAAAATATATTTCAAATATGTATACTATATATAAAGCTATTTTATTGTAAATTAAAATGCAACAACTATAAAAACTATTGCAAACATTTGTAAATAAGTTTATATAAAGTAAATAAGTTAGTAAAATATATTTCAATATTGTATTAAAGAAACATTGTGAACATACATAAACATATTATAGATTTAATTTACAGATTTCTAAATTATTTCATACATAATTTCAAAATGAATAGTAAATATTTGTTTAAATAAATATATTTTATGCATATACATACATATTACATTTAATATAGGATTAAGCTCATCCAAAATAAAAGCTTTTGTTTACATGTGTGTGTACTGTGTATATTTATTATGTAAATACACACAAAGTATATATTTTGAAAATGTATCATGGCATACATTTTATATATATAAAACTAATATATAAACATAAAAGTAAACACTTAAATATAAACATGTGTGTACATTAAATATATACATATAATACACACAGACAGTACACACACATTATGTAAACAAAAACTTTTAGAGGTTTAATAAATAAATAATACAATATACATTTTAAAAGTTAGTAAGTATATTGAGATATTTTATTGAAAAATAAATATGTATTATACATACACATAAAATATATCTGACAAATCAGTGTGGTGTAACCGACAGGAACTCATTTTTGTTGTTTATGTGTCAAGAAAACTATGAAACAGGAAATTACATCACAGAGAGGTTGTCAAATGGCAACACCCCATAATATTCCTCAATTTCATGAGGTTTGTATTAAAATAATACCTTAAAAAGTTTTTAAGGTATTTTTTAAGACATATAGACGCATAATGTATTCTATTTTTTTCCTTTGACACTTTTAGAATCATTAAAGTTTCTTCTTAAAACATACGAACATGATTTTTGTTAGAATTAGACATTTTTAAACCAGTCTTGTTCATCACCTCAGACATGAAACGCATAGAAACTGACAGTTTCTCTCAATACAGAAATATTTCAGAAGCATATATAAACAAACTCAATCATTCAAAGCCAACGTGCTCATAAAACTCCCTGAGATGATGAGTAAACACTGCGCAAACAACATTAATCACTAAAACAAGTATTTCTGCACAAATAAAGCCAGCAGAGAACACAAAAAACACTCGAGTGATAAAACACACACACGCTGGAATCGACCGTACCTGAGAACACACACGCCGCAGCGGCATCAAATCCACAGACGTCTGGGCAGAGCGACAGCACAGATCTCACAGACTAACTGAGGCGTGCCATGAGTGACTCTACAGCCGCGCGCGTGTGTGTGTGTGTGTGTGTCACAGTGTGTGTTTAGGACCGTCGGCCTCTGATTAGTAGTCTTCTAGACTACAAGACAGCGAGAGCGATCTTCAGTCCGAGTGTCAGACACAAACACAATCTCAGGAAGAGCGGCGTGGTAAATCCATGAGTTTGAAGGATGTGTGGGTGGGTCTTACCCATCAGCGCGCACACACACACACACACACACACACATTACCACATGTAAAAGCTCTCCACAGTGTTCAAGACAGCATGGACAATCTTCAGTCCCCAGTGTCAGACAAACAACACACAGTCTCACACACACACACACAGTCTCGCAAACGCACACAGTCACAGTCTCTCTCTCTCTCATACACACACACAGTCACAAACACAGTGGTCTCTTCAAACACCACACACACAGTCTCTCTCAACAACACACACACAACACACACACACACAAACATTTGAAGGATGTCTCACACAGTCACAGTGGGCAAATACAGTCTCTCTCACAACACACACAACACACACAGTCTGTCTCCCTCAGGTGTACACACACATTTCACATACACACCATGCGCACACCACACACACATAAAACACAGTAAATCTCTCTCAAAACACTCCACAGTCACAAAATACGTCTCTCTCTCATGGTACCATACACACACACACACACACAGTCCTCTCTCATAACACACAACACACAGACACAAACTCTCTCTCTCAAACACACACACACACAAACAGTCTCTCACACACACACAGTCTCGCAACACACAGGTCTCACAACAGTCACAGTCTCTCTCTCTCTCTCATCACACACAACACACACACAACAAAACACAGTCTCTCTTCAAACACACACACACACACACAGTCTCTCTCTCTACAACACAATCACACACACAACACAGTCACAAACATCTTGCTCAGTCCTCTCTCACACACACACACACACACACACAACCCACCACACACAGTCTCTCCACCACACACACAGTCTCTCATCACACACAGTCACAGTCTCTCTCTCTTCTCACCACAAGTTCACACAGTCAAATCAAAATACCGTCTCTCTCACTCCCTCACACACACACACACACACACACACAGTCTCTCAACACACACACACACACACACAAACACAGTCTCTCTCTCTCAACCACACACACACACACACAGTCTCTCACACACACACAGTCTCTCTCACACACAGTCACAGTCTCTCTCTCTCTCTCATCAACACACACACAGTCACAACACACACAACAGTCTCTCTCACAACACACACACACACACACACAGTCTCTACACACACACACACACACACACACCACACACACACAACACACACACACAGAGTCTCTCACACACAGAGTCTCACACACACACACACACCAACAGAGTCTCTCACACCACACACACAAGGTCTCTCACCCCCACACACAGAGTCCTCTCACACACACACACACAGAGTCTCTCACACAGACCACACACAACAGGTCTCTCACACACACAGTCTCAACCACACAGAGTCTTCCAACACAGAGTACTCTCACACACACACAGGTCTCTCACACCACACACACACAGTCACAACAGCACACACAGCCACACACAGTCTCACACTCTCTCAAACACACACACACCTCACACACACTCTCTCTCTCTCACACCTCACACACACACACACACACAGCCACACACACTCTCACACACCTCTCAAACACACACACACACACACAGACTAAACTCACACACACACAAATCTCACACACAGTCTCTCTCTCAAACACACACACACAGTCTCACACACACCACTCACTCACTCACACACACACAGCCTCTCACACACACACAGTCTCACACACACACACACACACACACACAAGCCAAACAACACAACAAGCCAACAGCACGTGTGTTTACATCACGTTACTCAACACAGCTCTCGTAAGTTAGCACATCACACTAATTACTTAATTCAAAAGCAATTAAGACGCCCCGTCTCTGACCGTCAACACACACAGCTGAGTAAACACGGTGAACCTAATCACAGGTTTGAGGGAAGACGGGACACACACACACACACACACACACACACTCATCCCAGGACATGACCGAGAGTATACTGTAAAAGGGTCTTTCTACAGAAACGTCCAATTTTGGTATGGCAAAATGTATTTATATATATATATATATATATACACACACACACATTATATTTAATGTATATTATATAACTTTTTTTATACATATAGTTGGATTTGAGCTGATGTTTATGAGAGAACACAGATCCGGCCACACCCGTTTCTTCCTCGGCTTTGATGAACCTGAAGAGATGCATGCGAGACCAAAGACAGAAATCATGCATCTCTGTTTTTTCTGAGGCTCTGTGACATTTTGTGGTACTTTACAGTTCAACACGCATGAAGAGAGATTTGTTTAAGCGGCTAGGCTTCAGGATTTAATTAGAGAAACGAGGCAAAGCAGATGAGGAAGCAGCAGAAGATGGAGTGACGTGATGCTCTGAAGCAGTGAGCAACATTTCAGCTTCCTGTGAAACTTCCTCTCAGGCTGTGAAATAAACCAAACCGTTTCCTGCTGTTTCTCTCGTCAGTGCACTTTTGTGTGTTAAACATCCGCTTCCGAGCGCACTGACAGCTCGACACCTGCGTGTGTCCATGGGAAGAACATTTTCCTGTCTGGATTCGCCCTCAATGATCAACGTCATGCTGACCAGTCATTTAGTGACTGCAGCCGGGTAACTTTAGTTAACTAAAACCATTAAAAAACTACTTGAAATAATGTTAACTGAAAAGAAATATTAAAAACATAAGCAAATGATTCTCCTTTGACTAAATTCGTGAATTAATTGTTCTTTTAATGATTGGGTTGAGTTCAATCTATAAAATATTTAATTCACTACAACAGAAGAGCATGCAAAATACTAAAAGATTTGTTCAAACGAATCGACTCACTGAATCAGATGCCGAGTTTAGACATGTTCATGCGTTTCTTGTAACTTATCTTCTCTGCATGATAAATATGTGCATTTTAAACTCATTCAACATAACACACACTTGTTATAGGGTATGGATATAATATAGACTTAATAAAATAAGAATTTAAAAATATAATATTTAAAAAAAAATGTAAAGAGGTCATATAATGCTATTTTTATTTTGTGCTATTATTATATTTTGTGCTAATATTATTATTATTTGGTGTATTTGGTGTAACAGAATATGTTGACATGCTTTAATGTTCAAAAAACACATAATTTTCAAATACTGTACATTATTGTAGTTCCTCTAAGCCCCGCCTCTCTCAAACGCTTTGTTTTCTACAAAGCCCCTCCTTCCGACAAGCACCGTCTGCTCTGATTGGCCAACTGGCACAGTGCATTCTGATTGGACGAACACCACAAGCCTGCATCGGAAATAACGCCCCTTACCATAATCGTGAGCTTTCAAGTTATTTTACCATCCATTCAAGCCAGAGAGGGGAACAGAGTCACGTGACAGACACCGTGATGATCGTATGTATTCGCGGTTAAGACGATGTCTGATCCGATGTCTACACTCCGCTGTGATGTGACCCTGTTCCCCACACACACACACACACACACACACGACACGCAAAACTCCGCATTTGAACGGTCAATAGCAAATAATTAAACTAATAACAAAACATACTAACAGTCGCTGATGCAGAAGCACCAGATTGACATAGCAAAGTCAGAATTGACCTTTTTTATATATATAGCTTTCATGCACAGCCAGCCTTGTACTCTCCTAAGTTCACAAAACTGTGTCCATAAAATGCGTTGCACAAATTCGAACATTTGGGTTGTTCTGTTCTGTTGTAAGTAATCTTAATGATTCCTACATGCATATACTTTCAGAAGGCCATATAAAGTGCTTTGGCATAGAAACACACAGCGTCTCCCTGACACGGCTGCATCAACACTACTGCGTTACTGAAACCACGCCTTATGCAAATATTTCCACATCGTGACCTAGACATGTGGGGGCGTGTTTAAATGAGCCGTTTGAGTCCGGTCTGGATCAGGCTTCTCTTTTAGATAGAATAAATGCTTTTGTGGGAGACTTTGAGCTAAGTCTTCAGATCGTATACGTGAACAAACAGCTACAGAACACACTAAAGAAGAGGAAAACAAGAAATTATATCTTATGACCCACTTAAATAGTCATTAAATAGTATTTATTTTAATTTTATTATGAAAGAATATATATTAATGTGTGTGTATTTTGATTGTTTGAATGATTTTAATTTTTTTTGATGAATTAGTTTTTTTTTTACTTTATTAATTTTTCAAACATGTTTAGACAAAAAAAGTTACACAATTACATAATTATGTATTTTCTTTCCCCACCCTGTTCCACAACCTTAAATTAACAGAAAGTGGAAGAATAATACATAAATAATAAATAAACAAGCAAATAAAGTATTATATGAATAAATTATTAACAATATTAAAAGTGTTTACTATGCAAAATAGCAGGATACATTTCAATATCAATAGTTTATAAAGTTTAACTTCAGGTACTAAAATATCTGAAATGGAAATAATTTTTTAATATTTTATATATTTTTTAAATTACAGAAACACATCAAAAGTACTAAAATTTTAAAAAAAATATATTATATACAAAAACTACTGATTCCATCTCAATATCATCTCAATGCTACTAAAATAACCCTGGATTATAATGCATACTGGACGTCACGTCTGATGATCTAATGCAGAAGTTTCTATGTTTTGCCACGGGATTAACATCCCGTGGTAGCTAGGAATTACACAAGCTTCAGTCTGGATCCAACCCTTAAACGATCTGAGATGACCGAACACCTGAGAAGAGATGATGACAACCCTCGGAGGACCTCAGAGGAAGCCAACCATCAGCGATTATACTGACTTAACAAAAGTCTGCATAAATGGAGGATCAGCACCTAAAGACAACCTCTACAGCATGAACGTCAGCGGAGTCTAGGACAAATAGATGAGCCCCAGAGACAGATCTCCAGTGAGGAACTCGTCATCTAGACAACCATCGGGTAAAGACGCTGGAACCAGTGGACTGCTTACACTCTGACTTTGCTGCAGTTGGAACAAACACTGGTTTGTCTGGCGGAGGGGAACTGGCCCCGACTAAGCCTGGTTCTCCCAAGGTTTTTTCTCCATTCTGTCACCGATGGAGTTTTGGTTCCTTGCCGCTGTCGCCTCTGGCTTGCTTAGTTGGGGAATTTCATTTCCAACAATATCATCGACTTGATTGCACAAATATTATTTAAACTGAACTGAGCTGGACAATGCCATCACTAAATTCAATAATGAAATGCATTCAGCTGAAAATTGAGTGTTAAATCCTATCATTTTACATTATTGACACAACTTGCCTATTTTGATACTGTGCAGTGCTTTGTTACAATTTGTATTGTTAAAGGCGCTATATAAATAAAGGTGACTTGACTTGAATATTTAATGACTATAATGCTTATTTCTATTTTGGTAGAAATGAAATCAGAGGTTTAAACGGGACATTCAGCCAGACACATTGTGGGAAGACACATGCTGCCTTCAGTAAATGAGCGTTTTCAGGATTCAGACCCAGCCACACTATTACTGGACTGACTTCAAACAGACAAACCCTGGACAATATGACATCTAGTGGCTGGAATCATCTGTGCACATCAGGCATTCAGTGTACAAACCACAAACAATAATTAGCATGAAACCCAAACTCACACCAGATGTCATTGCATTAAATCACAGCGGCTGTATCTGTGCTAGAACACAGCAATGAATTGCTTTTAAAGAAAGATGCACTAAGATACCTCACAATAAATGACACTTGATTTAATTAATATCATGCTCTAATGACATTCAGAGATTTTAATTGTGAATTCATCATCTTTATGCCACTGGTCCATAACAGTGCAGCTACAAACGCAAAACAACCCATCCAAAAATAATCCCTAAACTCATTTATTCAGTCAATTTTGCTTTGAATAATCTATAAAAAAATAGGGGGAAAAAATAATAATTTCATATAATTCCCAGCTATTTACAATTAATATTTCTCTGTTTTTTTTTTATTAAGTCAATTTCTGTATAGACACAAACTTAGTCTGAACCCAGTAGCGGGGCATGTTGTCACATTATATGGGGTAAGTTGTCACAATAGGAACCTGCTGTTTATTGACACTGACTGAAGAAGAATGTTGAAATATGAAACAAATTTTAAATCTTTTATGTTTTTAATTGTTTAATGGCTTATTCAGCAAAATGTAAAACAGTAAGCCAATTATTAAACATAAAATAAATCAAAAAGTGACTAAAATATAAATGTTTTTTATTAAAGCAATTAAAATAGGAGGAATTTAGACAGGATTCACAACCCAAAAATATATATTTTGATACAGTTTTTACCTGGATGTTTGAAACTAAACCTCATATAGGTACTGTGACAACTTGCCCCGGCCTCTGCTTTCAGCTCAAACTTCTCAAGATGAACTTCAAAGGCAGATAAAATACCCTGTTAAGTACAATTCCTTCCCTTTAGATGCACCTATATTGATAAATCCAATGTTTCTTTCCAACCAGAGGCTAAATGTGTTGACAGTGCTTTTAATTGGCCGAATAATGATCTCCACAAATGACCCATACCCTAAAAAGAGCACTTCATCTGCCTTGATCTCAATCCCTAACACAAACTCCTCTAATCTAGCACTGACAGGGTCACACAGATGGGTTATTCATAGACGAACCGAACAGCATCGAAACACACTTCATCACCATTAATCTTCATAAGCGTGACTCTCGATCCGCACATTAGCGTTTCAATCCACTAATATCAAATCGCTTTTATCTGGATTGATCAGATGTAGGTTTCATCCTTAGCCTATTCAATGATGAGAAATAGATTAGATCGTATTTAACGCTAAGGTTATAATTTGAGATGCTAGTATGAAGCTCACGAAGTCTGTCAAGGACAGCCAAAACAAAATGCATTTTTCCCCACATTTATTTCCTGAAAAATTAAAGGACATGTTTCGTGTTTTAATGTTGGAGTGAAATGTGTTTCATGAGATTTATCTTATTAAAATGATCTGTTTACATTCCTTCAGTCGCTCAGATCTGAATTTACCTGTTTTCTTCTCACTGCAGCATCAAACTCAACTTCATAAGTTATTCAAATATCCAAATGATGGCCGTAAATGTCTACGTAATCGTTAGTTTAATCGAGTTATCTTGTTTAGTAAACTGCAACAAAGTAACACATACGCAGACGACTCTCTCTTGATTGCTGCGATTCAAAAACGAGTCGTTCTTCTGAGTCGGTTCTTTTGAATGATTCGGTCGAGTTCAAACAGCGGGTTTGGAACGTTTGGAACTGTGCTACATTTTGATTCACTTCGAAAGAATCGCTCGTAAAACACAAAAAGATTCATTCGAACGAACCGATTCAGACCCATTTGAATCATTTCCAAGCATTTCTTGTAACTTATCTTATCTCTGCATGATACGTGTGCGCTCTAAACTCATTTACATATTAAACACTCGATATAGTGTGTTATAATCTGACCAGACTGAATCATATCATGCAATCTAACGCAGAATCAGTGCTGGGATCCCGTCTGTTTCTAGCACACACTGGTTTGAATGCTTCGCTCTTTTCACAACTGCAGCAATGCAGCTTCACGCAACATGTAGGCTACATCCATGCATGCTCGACCACATAAAGCACTGCAGAAACTCAATCACTCACCATCGCCGTGAAACAGCCTCCGCCTTTAAAACAGAGCAAACACACTCCAGCGAATCTCTCTCTGCACGGCTGGAATCAAACACTCACTCAGGAGAGAAAGAAAAGAAGCCACTCGTGCTGTGGAACTGAAGACGGCTCTTTGAGCATGCGTGCGCTCTCTCTCTCTCTCTCTGTGTGTGTGTGTGTGTGTGTGTGTGTGTGTGTGTGTGTGTGTGTGTGTGTGTGTGTGTGTGTGTGTGTGTGTGTGTGTGGTGCCAGGCGCTGAAAGGATCCTAAAATCAGCAGTTTAACCACACACAGAAAATGTATGTGATTATGTGGTGTAGTTTGTATTTTAGTCTATCTTGTCATTCTTATCATCTAGTTCCAATAAAAAAATAATTCAGTTGGAGGATAAATGCGTAAATGCTGCCTTATAAAATATAAAAAGTCTAAACCAGCTTTTAGTAATAGACACACGCTCACTATCAATATATCAAAACTTAAAAAAATGAAATAATTACACACACAAATGAAGTTGCAAATACATATATGCAGTGTAAAAGTGTGTGTGTGTGTGTGTGTGTGTGTGTGTGTGTGTGTGTGTGTGCGTGCGTGCGTGCGCGTGCGTGCGTGCGTGTGTGTGTGTGACTTTCTACAATATTCTACTTAAATGGAGAAACAAGTAACATATTCAAAACTGCAAAGGATTAATACATACACATATATATATGTATATCCTAAAAACATATAGCTTACAATATTTAACTTAATATAAAATAATACTTTACCATAAGCAGCTTTATAGATTACTTAAAATGCATGAATATGTTTACTATCATCTAATACCCATTAAATAATTATATACAAAACAAAAATTTTCTTAAACCATAAAAGTAATTATATCAAATGAGGCATATGCAAACTTTCAAAATGAATAAATAAATTACACACACACACACACACACACACACACACACACACACACACACACACACACACACACACACACACACACACACACACACACACACACACACACACACACACACACACACACACACACACACACACACACACACACACACACACACACAAACACACACAAGACAATATTATACTAAAAATTATTATTTACTGTTCATCTAATAGCCATTAAATTAGCTGTAACTTAAGTCAGCATGGATATTGGTTAATGACCTAAACATGACTGAACCAGACACACACCTCACAATAGGATGTGCAAATACTCTTTGTCTTGAATCTTTCGATACATAAATGTTATGTTTAATGCATTTGATGAGGGGTCGAGTAAAGACACTCGAGACATCGGCTCGAGCTCAAAGCGCCATCACAGTCTTCAAAGGACAAGAGCAACTCTGGTGACGTCACGAGGCGCAAGGTGTTTGAATTGTTCATCGTAAAATATGCGCCTCATTACCACACGAATAGATGATGAGCTGTCAAGGCATGTCAGTTTCCTTTAATGTCCTCTGCTACTTGTTAAATATGCATTGGGCCAGAGGGAGGGGGGTATATAAGCTCTCCTGGACCCTCGGACCTGTCATTCTGACCTCAGTCCATCATGAACACGCTCGGAGCTGCGCGCATGGCCTGCTACCAGCTTCTGCTTCTTGGAGTATTTGGAAAGCACAATAATCACGGCACGAGGAATATATCATCCAGAACCGAGAGAAGCCACCTGCATCATTTACCCACCTACATGATGCACCTCTACCGGCATTTCAAGCTCAACCAAACGCGTCCCGCGGAGCATCTGGAGCACGAGCAAGCGGACACCATCAAGAGCATCCTCTCCAAGAGTAAGATGTGCTTTTCTCTCGTTCTTATTAATTTATTTAATAGTTTGGGAACGAGTCGCGCGCCGAGGTGAATGTCTCTGAAGC
>CM049808.1:24050904-24061994 GCA_027422405.1 Ptychobarbus kaznakovi | reverse complement strand
AGCTGGGCCCTTATCACTGTAAAACACTATGTGATTAATTAGTCAAATTTTCATCATTATTATTATGTCTTTGATTAAAGAAATGTATTTCTTTATCTAGTTCAAATAATTAACCAATTTCAACTTAATTTTTTAAGTTATATGAGATTCAACTCTTTTTTTAAGTAAATGTAATGCTATTTAAGTTTAAATGACTTGTACAGCCAATCTGATTAATCAGAAATATTAATGCAGCATGTGAACTTTGTGGGTGGAATACTTTTTACAGTGTTGTTATTTTAAAATATATAAATTAACACGACTGTACGGGTCTAGAAATCACACTTCAAATTAAACTATATATCCAGAGAAAACAAGTTTTCCAGAGACTAGGTAAAATAGTTCTTCAAACACAAAACAGGTATTAAGGGGTGGAATTAAAATAAGAAATATCTTCGTTATTTGAGCTTATTTTAATGCTTGTTTTGTCTTATTTTTAATCATTTTAATTCTTGAGAGCCCCTTATGGTTGAGCATCAGTGCGTTCAAAATATCTGCTAAATAATATATTTATTTATTTATTATTATTGTTTTATTTTCCTTTTGCATTTATGAGCAAATACGTTTTTCTTCCATACTAAGTAATTGACCTTTAATGTGAGCAAAGTCTGATCTTACGTTGCTGACGTGGAATCTAATCATAATTTATCTCGAGCTGCATTCAGACTATTTCCTAATTCAGAATATGATCAAAGATTGCATTTGTGAATGTGTTCGATTTTATTTGAACTCCGCATAAACTAACAAAATGAATGAAAGGACTTGTTTTGGGCCGAACAAGCTTCAGACATGTAGTCAGTAAAATGACCCAATCTTAATAAACAGCAGGAACATATGAAGAAATCTTGCACAATGTAATGAGTTTCAGTGCTAACAGGGGCAATAACTAGAAGACCTCCGGAAGTATTCAGCGGTGTTATGATTTATTCTCAAAACAATTGCATCCATACTCTTTCAATTTGGCCATTTTTCATCGTTTTCGCAACAGTTTATCGGACGCCTGCAATCGGCACTTGTGACTGCACTTTGTGATTTGATTTTCATCTTGTGCATTTAAGAGGCAGTTATTCACATCTAAAAACACTGCTTGCACAGACTGATCCTTAATGAACGAGCTGGTTACTGGCCAGATAATCAGAGCTCAAGCCCAGAAGCACAGCTGGGTTCAGTGCTTCAGATCCGTGGTAGTGCACATGAGATCTTATGCTGTGAATGTGGCCTGTTTTATGTGCTAGTTCACATCTGGATGTGATGTGCAACCCAGACGTGTGAAGAAGCAGGTGGTGCAAGGATGAAGAATCGCTCATTATATGTTATTTACATATACACTACCAGTCAAAACTTATTGAACAGTAAGATTTGTTTATGTTCTGCTCACCAAGCCTGTATTTATTGGATCCAAAATGCAGTAATTGTGAAATATTTGTACCATTTAAAATACCTGTTTTCTATTTGAATGTTAAAATGTAATTTATTTCTGTGATCAAAGCTGAATTTTCAGTCTTCAGTGTCACATGATCTTCAGAAATCATGCTAATATGCTGATTTGCTGCTTAAGAAACATAATTTTTTTATCTTTGCATTATTGACACGTTTTTGCATTATTTACTATTTTCTTATTTAATGCTGTAAAGCTGCTTTGACACAATCTGTATTGTTAACAGCGCTATGTAAATTAATAAAGGTGACTTGACTTGACTATTATTATTATTATTATTATTATTATGTTGAAAACAGCCGAGTAGATTTTGTTTTCAGGTTTCTTTGATGAATAGAAAGTTCAGAAGAACAGCATTTATCTGAAATAGAAAGCTTTTGTAATATTATAAATGCCTTTATCATCTTTTCTGATCAATCCTTGCTAAATAAAACTATTAATTATTATAATTTCTCCTCCCTCCCAAAAACATAGAAAATTATACTGACACCAAGCTTTTGAATTGTATAATGTTACAAAACTCTTTATTTCAGATTAATGCTGATCTTTAATCCTGAAAAAATGTACTCAACTTTTTTAGATATTGATTATAATAATTTACAAAAAATTTTCTAAGAACAGTAAATCAGTATATTAGAATGATTTCTGAAGATCATGAGACACTGAAGACTGGAGTAATGATGCTGAAAATACAGATTTGATCACAGAAATTAAATACAATTTTATATACAGTATATTAAAATAGAAAGCCGTTATTTTAAATAGTCAAATTTTCCCCCAATATTACTGCCTTTGCTGTGTTTTGGATCAAATAAATGCAGAAGAGACTTCTTTAAACAACATTGAAAATCTTACTGTGTATGACACAAACGTTGTTCCTATGGCCTTCCTAGTGTTCGTGTTTCTGTCTTCAGTTCCCGTGAGAGCATGCGCGAGCGAGACATGGCCGGCAGCGTCCGGCACTGGACCCCGAAGCACGTGGGCCGCTGGCTGCGTGAAGAGGGCTTCTGTGATTACGTGGACCTGCTGTGTAACAAACACCGTCTGGACGGAAGCAGCCTGCTGACGCTGAGCGAGTACGACCTGCGCTCTCCTCCGCTGGAGCTCAAGGTCCTGGGGGACATTAAACGGCTGATGGTTTCTCTCAGGAAGCTGCAGAAGCAGAACACAGATGTGTTGGAGGAGCTCGGTCTGTGCTACGACGGACACTCGCCTCAGAACAGCGCAGGTGCTCTTTCTGTTCCTGGTTTTCGCCAGTTTGTTGCCAGTGTGGACAGAATGCTTTACTCTACAGACAGCGGAAGCACAACACAATCATTTTAATGTCAAGCTCCAAAAAGACACACAAATAACATAAAGGTATTATGTTGATTTACATATGAGCTATGCGCTATATTCCCAAGTCTTCTGAAGCCATACACAAATGATACAAATTAAGTTTATGATACTTTTCCATGTTCCTTTCCAGTTTTGAGTGGAACGTTTAGTCAGTAAATGTATTCTTAATGGGACTGAAGTGAATTCAGCAACTTTAGCTGTATGAGCAAGATACATTGAATAGATGTTAATGGACTTTCGGTGGTTTTACTATCAAGGTTCAAGGTTTGTTTATTCGTCACATACTAAATTATACAGGGTATAATCAGAAGTGAAATGTAAATCAAGTCAGGTCCGCTCAGTGGACAGTGCAAAAAAAATACAATTAAAAAATAACACAACACAAGAGCATATATATAAATATGAGTAAAAAAAAACAAGATGAGAAATAAAGAGTAAAATGTGCAATAGAATAAAAAGTGCAAAACAGTATACTGGGACTTAATAAATAGTAATATGAACAGGGATAAACGTCTAAAGCACAGCACAATCATTTAAGCATAAACTATTGCTAAAAATATATCAAGCTCCAAAAAATATATTATAAAAGCGTTTAAGCACTATATTCCAAGTCTTCTGAAGCCATACATAAACATATTATATGGTACTTTTCCAAGTTATTAAACTATGTTTATGGTACTTAGAAAACCAGTTTTGAGTGAAATATGTAGTAAATACATGTATTCTGATAGGATTGAAGAAAATATCAGTTATTTTAACTGTAAAAAAAGATGAATTTGGTTGATAAAATGATACCAGAGTGACAATTTCAACAGTGCAGCATTTTATTGTATTTCAGTGAAGGTCATTTTCTGACTTTTAAGTATCCTATTTGCTATTTACCTACTTAATTGGTTAAAAGTCAGATCTGTGAATCTGTTTTTAGACGTCATTTACAGAAGATAGGATGACTTTCAAGCGCTTAACTATACAAACAGCTAAAGTACAGCACAATCGTTTAACCATTAGTGCTAAAAACATGTCAAACTCCATAAAAGACACCAAAAATACTATAAAGGGATTATATAAAGCAGTCTATATTGTTTATGCACTATATATATATCTTCTGAAGCCATATAAGAACATAAATTATACAAACAACTTTTATGGTATTTACAAAGTTCATTCTCAATTGGAGTAAAATAAGTAGTTAATAAATGTATTCCAGTTGGTTTGAAGAAAACATTGTTCATTATTAGCAACTTTAGCTGTCAGAATGTAAAGCAATAAAATAACAAAAGCATTCAGCTGTATTTCATTCAAGGTCGTTTTTCTTTAAATGACTTGTTCTCTGTTTACTTAATTATTTAAAACATGCAAAGTGATGCCGATAGTGTGTGTGTTTCAGGTGGAGTGGACTGGCTGTGTAACGGTGAATCTGCGCGGGATTGCGATGCCGTGTTGGACACGTTGAGCAGCGATCAGTATCATCAGTACAACAACGGCAAATACAAGCAGCAGCAGCCGCGGAGACTGGACCCCGAGTACTGGAAGACCATCATCAGCTCCGTCTACGTGGTCTTCGTCTTCGGCTTCACGTCCTTCGTCATGGTGATCGTCCACGAGCGGGTGCCAGACATGAGAACGTACCCGCCGCTGCCGGACATCTTCCTGGACAGGTGATTCGAGCAAAAAAATATAGTCAAAACTGGAAAATTGTGAAATATTTTTACTATTTAAAATAGCTGCTTTCCATGTGAATATCTGTTAAAATATAATTTATATTTGTGATCAAAGCTGCATTTTCAGCATCATTACTCCAGTGTCACCTGATCCTTCAGAAGGAACATTTCTGATTATTATCAATCTTGAAAACAATATTTCTGTGGAAACTGATGCATTTTAATTTTTCAGGATTCACAGATGAAATGAAAGTTCACAAGAACAATTTATTTGAAGTTTTGTAACATTATAAAGTTCTTTACTGTCACTTGCAATCACTTTAATGCATCCTTGATGATTCAAGTATTACGTTCTTTAAAGTAACCTGACTGCAAGATCACATTATCCAAAAGCTGCATAAAGCCTTAGCCAGCCAATCTCATTGCAGTTAGCGATTTCAGCTAGCATTTCCATTTGTGTGAACAATGTCCATGAGATGGTCATGAACTGCACATGTGAACCATTTTAAGATATTAAACTAACTTTTCTAATGCAAAGCGTGTACTAAAAGGCATGCAATATAATTATTTGGCTTTCTTGAATCTCTAAATGCATTACAGAAAACACGGTCTGCCATCTTAAAATAAGGAAAAAGCACTTGGTCTTGATAAAACCTAATTATATTTGCCTTTTTTCTCCAATATTGTCACGTATATCTGCTTCACATGACTAGCGCTATTTCTATTACTTGCATAACAACTCAAGGCTGTATTTCTTGAAAGAATCATAAGTCTATTTGCGCCACTGTTCTCTGCGATCAGCTCACAAGGCTTCTGGGAAACACAGCCCAGATCAGTCACTCACAGTTTCACATTTCCATTAGGATTCTGCTTTAATTCGGTTTAAACGGTTCTTGCATTCAACTTTTTGAATCGACTTGAACATGTAGGTTTCCCAAACTGGGGTGTGGGTGATTGGGTGAAAAGCTAATAATTCATTAAAATATTCATTTTAAAAATAAAATCAAAATAACTGCTAAAACTACTTACCTGCATCATGTTACGTGACCAAATCAAATCCCTTTTATTGTCACATCACCACAGCACCTGTGCTGTGTCTTGAGAGCGTGCTCCAGAAACAATTTACATATAGACAGTACATACTTACAGACTTATACAGAAGACAATGTGCAGAATACACATACATATACTCAGTACACACAGTGTACTATTAAGACATACTTACAGTCATCAATACACGTTATACACCGTATGTACACATTCTACATTATGTACACATATATACACACAATAATATGCAAAGGTGCAACAGATTATGCATAGGCCGGATACGCATGACCATTAACTGTCATTAGAGAACCATATACAATACGAAAGTGTTAAATGATTAACTTTTAATAAAATTTTAACATCAATCAATGTTTGGGAATGCTTGCTCTAATTGCATTAAAATCCATTAATGTTGATAATCCATTAATGTTGATAGGAATATAATCAAAAGCCTAAGAAATATGGCGATGCCAGGTTTGAGTTGTGCTCCAGCACCCCTAAAACTCATCTGACTCAACATTTGTGACATTTTTGGCTTGCCGATGATTGAGGTTTCTGGCAGCAGAAATAAAAGTAAATTGGTGAGCTGTACCCATTAGAGGTTTACAGATGATGATCATTTTCTCCATCATGCACCACAGGACGAGGTTAAGCTGAAGATGAGCATGAAAACATCATAATCTGTTTGGAAGATGCTTATTTTCTCCGGTCTCTCAGCTTCTCTTCTCCCTCCAGTGTACCCAGAATCCCCTGGGCGTTTGCCATGGCTGAGGCCTGTGGCGTGATCCTCTGTTCTGTTTGGAGGAGGATGCTTATTTCCTCCCGGTCTCTCTTTATGACCCGCTTCTCTTCTCCCTCCAGTGTACCCAGAATCCCCTGGGCGTTTGCCATGGCTGAGGCCTGTGGCGTGATCCTCTGTTCTGTTTGGCTGCTAGTTCTGCTGCTTCATAAGCACAGGTAATAAACATATGCACATATTTGTAATATGTGCATGCATGTATACACAATACTTACAGAATATATGCATATATTTTTAAAGCTGTTGCATGTAATTTATTGCATAAAATACTAAAATCCTTCACAAAGACAAGACACCAAAATCTCGTACACAATTTTCAGGAATCTTAAAATAATGTCTCTTTTGGCATAAATAACACTTAGTGTGTGTTTTTCCTGGGCCCAACAAAACATTTCCAACAGTAGTGCAATGAAAGTCATTTCAGAGGTGGAGGGAATTATTATATTTCAAAGAAAGATTATGAAGACAAAAAATGTTTCCTGTAGAATAACATGCACCAATGAAACATGCACAGTAGTAGCAGGAATGTGTTGAGAATATTAGGTTTGGACACGGACAGCAGCAGCATCTCTTCATCTGACGCTCACAGAAAGCAAAGGTCAGGTCATCAGAGAGGCTTTTATCCCTGACCCTGTGTTTCTGTCAGGTCCATCCTGTTGAGGCGGTTGTGTAATCTCATGGGGACGGTCTTCATGCTTCGCTGCATCACTATGTTTGTGACGTCTCTCTCCGTCCCGGGTCAACACCTGCAGTGCACTGGGAAGGTACGGACATCATTACACACACACACACTCTCACAGGCCCTGTCCCAAATGGCACCCTAAAACCTCACGGTCTTCCTCTGAGTCCACACTTTCGTGACGTAATTCCATTTTGACTGTCGGGTAAAAATCTGCTGCGCAGCTCGCCCATAGCGGGCTCGGCAGAAGTGCGGATCGACGCATAACACACGCACAAGGGGGCACTCGCGACGCACCCTTCTGAACGCTAACATGAGGAATGGGACACACCCACGGTCTCACTTACACACACGCGCACGCACCATTGTACAGTTCGTAAGACCGCAACGCACATGACTCACACAGGGCCACACACTCACACTCACACACACACACACTCTCACTCACACACTCACACACACACACACACACACACACACACACACACACACACACACACACACACACACACACACACACACACACACACACACACACACACACACACACACACACACACACACACACACACACACACACACACACACACACACTCTCACTCTCACACACACACACACACACTCACTCACACAACACACACTCACACACACACACACACACACTCACACTCACACACACACACACACACTCACTCTCTCTGATCCATAACCCAGTAAACTACATGAAGACTGTTCTGAAAGATAGGCTGCATAACGATAAGATTACATTGCATGGAGAAGCAGATCCCAGAAGCGTTTTCCTTCTCCAGTGAACGTTCGCTTCATTCAATTCAATTCAGATTATTTGTATAGCGCTTACGATACAATCGTTGCAAAGCAACTTCACAGGAAATTAAGTTTCTAAAATAGATTTATATTGTGGAAACTCAATATAATTCACTTATGGCAAAATTTGGTTAATTCAGTATTCATCACAATTATTTTTGGTCATAAAATATTTACTTCGATTCCCCTTGACATTTTTATTAATATTAGGTATTAATAAAAATAATAATAATGTTTTAATCATTTAACAAAACATTTGCATGTTCATAGTTTGCTGACGTCACTTAATTGTCACTTGACATACAGGTAAACAAATAAAATGCTGCATCTTTTTGTAAGTGTTAATGGTCTTAATAGTAAGATTTGTATTTATTTACATTTTTAGATATTTATTTATTTAATTAGTTATTAGCTTTAATTATTACAGTCGTTGCAAAGCAGCGTTACATGAAATTAAGTTTCTACAATATATTTATATAAACTTAATATATTTAACTTATGGCAAAATTTGGTTAATTCTGTATAATGTCTGAGGGGTTGGCATCATCTCTTCTCAGGTGTTCGGTCATCTCGGATCATTTAAGGGTTGATCCAGACTGAAGCTTGTGTAATTATGGGATGTTAATCAGAAACAGAGAAACAAAAGAGACATAATTAGCGTAGCTGTTGTTCCATCCAAGCAAAAATGATCTGTTCAACCCAAGCTAAAGCATAATAATGTGCGTTTGATCAGATATACCTGCAGTACTAGATTATGAGATGCATTATATGAATGCTTGGCTAAAGAGATGTGTCTTTAATCTAGATTTAAACAGAGAGAGTGTGTCTGAACCCCGAACGTTATCAGGAAGGCTATTCCAGAGTTTAGGAGCCAGATATGAAAAAGTTCTACCTCCTTTAGTGGACTTTGCTATCCTAGGTACTACCAAGAGTCCAGAGTTTTGCGACCTTAGGGAGCGGGTTGGATTGTAGCGTGATAGAAGATTAGTTAGGTACGCAGGAGCTAAATCATTTAGGGCCTTATAGGCTAGTAATAATATTTTGTAACTGATACAGAACTTAATAGGTAGCCAGTGCAGAGACTGTAAAATTGGAGTAATATGATCATATTTTCTTGACCTGGTAAGGACTCTAGCCGCAGCATTTTGTACTATCTGTAGCTTGTTTATTGAAGATGCAGGACAACCACCTAGCAGTGCATTACAATAGTCCAGTCTCAATAGTCCAGTCTAGAGGTCATGAATGCATGAACTAGCTTTTCTGCATCAGAAACACTTAACATGTTCCGTAGCTTGGCAATGTTTCTAAGATGGAAGAATGCTGTTTTTGTAACATTTGAAATATGATTTTCAAAAGATAGGTTGCTGTCTAATATAACACCCAGATTTTTGACTGTAGAGGAAGTAACATTACATCCGTCTAGTTGCAAATTGTAATCCAAGAGATTCTGTGTACTGTTTTTAGGTCCAATAAGTAATATCTCTGTCTCTGAGTTTAAAAGGAGAAAAATTATTGGTCATCCAATCTATTACATTTTTAAACACACTCCGTTAGCTTAGATAGTTTAGAAGTTTCATCTGGTTTTGTTGAGATATATAGTTGAGTGTCATCAGCATAACAATGGAAACTAATCCCGTATTTTCTAATAATATTACCAAGGGGCAACATATATAATGAAAATAACAGAGGACCTAGGACAGATCCTTGTGGTACTCCATACTTTACTGGTGATAATTGAGATGACTCCCCGTTTAAATAAACAAAGTGGTAGCGATCGGACAGGTAGGATCTAAACCATCTTAGAGCCTGCCCTTGAACACCTGTATAGTTTTGTAATCGATCTATGAGTATGTCATGATCTATAGTGTCGAACGCAGCACATTTATTTATTTATTTTATTTATTATCCATCCGTCCGTCCGTCCGTCATACAAAAAAAGTATTGAAATGATTTTTATATTAAACTGCTTCAATTAAAACCATAATTGCCATAATGTTTAATATTTTACACTTTAATTTAGAATAATATAATTAAATAAAAAATATTAATATACATTTGAATTAATGTATAATATAATTATATAATAAAATATTTTTTTTTATATAAAGTATGACCTAGATAAAATGTGAAAAATGTTGGTTAAACATATTGTTCATCATTCCATTCATACCTAAAATTATAGATAAAAGACTGTTTGTCTTATTTGTGTGCTGTGGTGTTTAATTTTATGCTTATTTGACTTCTCACATTATTAACTGCAAACTCTATTGAAAACGAACTCCTTTGTCATAATAAGCCGTGTCTCTGTGTATTTGTCCGTGTCAGATATACGGTGACATGTGGGCGAAGCTGCAGCGCGCCGTGGCCATATGGAGCGGTTTTGGCATGACGCTGACCGGAGTGAAGACGTGTGGAGATTACATGTTCAGCGGACACACCGTCGTCATCACCATGCTCAACTTCTTCGTCACGGAGTGTAAGTTACCCACAATAGCTATGTTTCCATCCAAAATTACGAATTAAACTTATGCGTAAAATTGGAGTATCGCATAAAACATTTGCAAATAAAGCACCGTTTACATCCAGTGAGTTGAAGAGAACAAAATCATCACTTCCTGATTAACTTGCGCTAAATATCATGAAGAAAAATTCAATTTGCTGCAGTGTAGTAGAAGGCGCTGAACTGTATATAATATTCTTTATATACAATAAATTAAAAGCTTCAGAGCGCGCAGATGAAACGCAGTCATGTTATCTTATTTTCAGAGCCTGCTGTTTAGGAACGCAGTTCTGGGAGTTAATTATAACGAAGCACTTTGACGAGACTTTACTCAAGCATTTAAGAATGACAAAACTAGCATTTCAGATGCTGTGAATGAGATCGGTCCGTGGCTTGGTCCAGTTCTATGCTGTCCCATAGCAAAGTCACGTCTTTTTTGATGCGCATTAAGGAATTTATTTTAGTAAAAGTGCTTCCATCGTAGTTTATGCGCATGTTTTCTTAACTGGATAAGAAATTTATCCTACTTCGTTAAGCGCATATGTTCTTTTTATGCACATTTTTTTAATTTATGCGCATCTTGGCGTTTCCATCCAGCTTTTTTTTTGTCAATTCAATTCAAGTTTATTTATATAGCGCTTTTCACGATACCAATCATTACAAAGCAGCTTTACAGAAAATATTAAGTTTCTACATTATATTCAGGAGTAGGTTATTAGTGGTGACTATGGCAGAGATTTACAGTAAGAATCATGCAGTTA
>CM049808.1:23990904-24045904 GCA_027422405.1 Ptychobarbus kaznakovi | reverse complement strand
GTTATTTTATGTAATAAATTGCATACATTTACATGAAAAATATTTATTGTTAAATCAAATTTATTTTTATATTTTATTTTGGAACAGTAGAAATCACTGATAATTTTCAATCTGTAATTTTTTTATGTTTTTAATTGTGTGTACTGTGTATATTTATTTTAAAAATAAAATTATAATAAAATATAATAATTAATGTAATAAAATTCAAACAAATTCTAATAACATTGATAAATTAAGTTGTGTTTTCATCACATGTATTCATTGTTGTTCAAATTGATGCACTGAGTTGTGTTCAGGTGTTCTGTGTGTAAGGTGTGTTTGCATGCTGTGCTCAGCGTACAGGGTTTGTTCTGTACTGATCCTGGAGTCTCGTGTGTGTGTGGTGTGTGTGTTGTTGTGTGTGTGTGTGTGTGTGTGTGTGTGTGTGTGTGTGCGTGTGTCGTGTGCGAGTTGTGGTGTGTGTGTGTTTACTTTGACCACACCTGATGTACTGATATTATCATTCGTCTTTCGTCTGTGAGAATACTGTGTCTGATCCCTTGATTTGAGGAATCCTTCATCACAGTCAACTTTAAGACTCAGTGTCAGGGGTTTGATCACATGTCATAGCTTGAGTAATAGTGAAGAAAACACCTCTAAATATCACTTATCACTAACACAGACCATTACAATCCCTGCTCTTCACTGTGTTTGCAGATATAATGGCTGTTCCTCCAGCGTTCGCAGACCTGGGCAAGGCTGCAAAGGACGTCTTCAACAAGGGCTACGGTAACACGGCAGAAAACACTGCTTTCAAACATGCACATTGTGTTATATTTACACCAGTGTGTTTCTGAATGCTGAAGGTTTTGGGACGGTCAAGCTCGATGTCAAAAGCAAGTCTGCTAACGGAGTGGTGCGTGCTTTCTGTATTACTTTCTTAATTCACGTGTTCTGTGCGCAGTTCATCCAGGGTTTCTGTTTCAGGTCTTCACTCACCCTTCCATAAATCAAGACTTTAAACGAGAAAGTCATTCAGTTTGTGAAGTATAGCATTAAATGTTGCATGAACTGCAAAAGATCAGTTCCAGTACAAACATCTAAAGCATCCTTAAGTCCACTTGTGTTTACTGCAGATGCTAAATTAAGAAATCAAGTCTCGTTTTATGCAAGTTCTTAATTTGTAATTTTCTTTGTTACAAATTGTTACGTTTTTTTTTTTTTTTTTTTTTTTTTTTTTAAAATATTTTTAATGGTTTTACATAAAAAAATTGTAACTTGAAATAAAATAAACTTGAATAAAAAAAAATAACTAAACTGAAATAACCTGGAAATAAAATGAAAGTATAGAAAAGTACTTAAAATTATTTTATTTCAGATAGTTGGCACCAAGGCAACATTTCTCTTTTTAATTTAGTTTGACTTTGAACAAAATAATAAATAACAATACAAAAAATAAATAAAAAAAAAAAAAAAAAATGAAACTGACAAAAAGACATATATATATATATACACACTCAAAAATGAACTAAAATTAAATTGAAAAAGATAAAATAAAATAAAAACTAATTCAAAATATATGAATAAAAACTATAATAGTAAGTTATCCTAAAATAACACTGAATGGAAGTTTGGGATTACATTTGAGAACATATGAATGTATTGTGCTTGCTTTAATTAAAAAAGAAAGTGTTTAAAGCGTGTTAAAGTTACCTTCTTCATCTCTGCAGAAACGCTGTGGAAAGCAGACACGCAGGCTGTGGAGTAATATAATAACGCCTCTGTTTTTGACCCTCAGGAGTTTAAAACATGCGGCACGTCGAACATGGACTCAAACAAGGTCAGCGGGAACCTGGAGACCAAGTATAAATGGGCCGAGTACGGACTGACCTTCACTGAGAAGTGGAGCACGGACAACACGCTGGGCACGGAGATCACCGTCGAGGACCAGGTGCGGATACACATGATTCCTCTGATTCCTGCAGTCACTAGGGTTGGGTATCGTTTGGGGGTTTTCGATACCGGTGCCAAAGCGATACTTTTAAAACGGTACCGGTGCCTGAACCGATACTTATAAAAAATGGGCCCGGTTTCACAGACACACAGACAGGGCTTAGATTAACCCTAGACTACACCTCTCTTTATCAAAAATTTGATTATTCACTTTCTCTTTCTCTCCTTCCCTTGCTAGCTTGTATTTATTTGAACAATGCCTGAGACTTGGTGTTACGAGCACTTGCTCTGTCTGTTTGCTTCTTCGAGATTAATCGCTTTATGTATTCCCCAATTGTAAGTCGCTTTAAAAGCATCTGCAAAATGACTAAATGTAAACCAGGATTAGAAAATGACAGTTATTGGTGAATGATATATTTTGTGTCTCAGTTATGTAAATTTTGTGTCCATGTTTTGTGTCTCAGATTAGATATATTTCATGTCTCATGAATGATATATTCTGTTTCTCAGATCACCAAAGGACTGCAGCTGACCTTTGACACGACCTTCTCCCCGAACACTGGGTAGGATGTCTTGCTGTAGATGGCTCGTGGTCAGTTTCGTGATCTCTGAGGGGGTTTTCTGTTGTTTGAACAGTAAGAAGAGCGGTAAGGTGAAGACGGCCTATAAGCGTGAGTACGTGAACGTGGGCTGTGATGTGGATTTCGACTTCGCCGGTCCCGCCATCCACGGCGCGGCGGTGCTGGGGTGCGAGGGCTGGCTCGCCGGGTACCAGATGACCTTTGACACCGCCAAGTCCATAATGACTCGCAGCAACTTCGCCATCGGATACAAGACTGAAGACTTCCAGCTGCACACCAATGTGTAGGAGTGCTTTAGCAGTCAATCTTTATTGATTATTATTATTATTGATTCATGTAAATATTTGATATAACACATTTAGTAGTAGTATTGTTATTATTTCTAATTATTATATAATTATTGTTTATCATAATATTATTAATATTTATTTATTCATGTAATTATTTAATATAACATATTTAGTAGTAGTATTGTTATTGTTATTATCTAATTATTATATAATTATTGTTTATCATAATATTATTAATATTTATTTATTCATGTAATTATTTAATATAACATATTTAGTAGTAGTATTGTTATTATTTCTAATTATTATATAATTATTGTTCATCATAATATTTTAATATATTATTATTTATTCATGTAATTATTTATATAACATAACATATTTAGTAGTATGTTATTGTTATTATTTCTAATTATTATATAATTATTGTATTCATGTAATTATTTTATAATATTTAGTAGTAGTATATTATTATATATAATTATTGTTCATCATAATATTAATTATTATTTATTTTAAATATTTAATATAAAATATTTAGTAGTAGTATTGTTATTGTTATTATTTCTAATATTATATAATTATTGTTTATCATAATATTAATAATATAATTTATAATTAATTAACAACGATTATTATTTATTAATTAGTAAAAGTAATAATTATTGTATCATTATTTATGAATGATGTTAGTACTACTACTATTACAAATTATTGTTGTTATTATTGTTGTATATTATTGTAGTAGTAATTTTGTTTATGGTAAACAAACAATTGTCATTATTATTTAGAAAATATAATTTTATTTATTTGATATTGAATATTAAAATATTTAAAATATGTATTTATAATGACATATAATATAATATATATATAAATATAATATATATATATATAATTTATATAATAATAATTGATTATAAATATTTATTAACTGATGATACTATTACCAACTATTAATATTATTATTATTGTTACTTATAATTAATAAATAGCATATTAGTATTTTTATTTGGAAAATGTTTTTTATTAGTTTAATATTATATCTATAACTAATTTATAATCAACAATTATTTTTGTAGTTATTATAAATAAATGTTAAATAATAATGTTTATATAAATAAATGTTGTTTTATCATAAATATTAAAGATAACAAAAATATTATATTGTTATTATAAATGACAACTGTTATTATTTTTTATTTATAATTAATAACAATTATTATTATTATATACAATTATTATTATTTAGTAATTATATTTTTTATTAATTATATACAATTCTTTATGATTGTTATTTGTTGTTAATAACAATTATTATCATAACTATTTATCGACAATAATAATAATAATAATTATAATGTACTAATTAGCTTACACAGTGCCTGTGTTGATTGGAAACATATGAATGTGTGTTTGTAGTTCTGAATATTCCCCGTAGACACTAGATCTCCAGCGCTGGTGCGTCCTCACTAACACGAGGAACACGAGGAACGAGGAAGGATCATCTCTCTGTTTGTGTGGCAGGAACGATGGGACGGAGTTCGGCGGCTCCATCTATCAGAAAGTGAGCCCTGATCTGGAGACGGCGGTGAATCTGGCCTGGACCACCGGAAACAACAGCACACGCTTCGGCATCGCCGCCAAATACATGCTGGACTCCAGCTCCTCCATTAGTGTGAGTTTCACTGATACACCTCGTATAAGCCGGAGAGAGTCCAGTCACGGGGGACACTTATTGTGTAAACAGATTGATTTATTAGAATGATGTTTTTATTGATGCATCCACGTATGCTGTAGGTCATTTACAGCGTTCTCACTGTTAAAGAGTATAACCCTGCTGTGCTCTGCAGGTGTCTGTGTTTCTGTTACCTGTGTCAGATTTCACAATGTGCACTTTGATTTGAATACAAAGACTACAGTGACTCAACTAGCTTGGATTGTTTTGCTGGCTTTTGTAACTTTAACAATCATAGTTATGTATGTATCTACACAAAATGACTGTATTTTGTGATTATATACTGTTATCATGATATCAAATTGGTCATTGAGACTCTTGTTTTGTAAGACGACGAGTCCTGAACCGGACTGTAAGAGTGTCTCTGTGTCATTTAACAGCGTCTGTGTGTTTCTTTCAGGCTAAAGTGAATAATTCCAGCCTGCTTGGTATCGGCTACAGTCAGACCCTCAGACCAGGTCAGTGTTAGGAATAAACCTGCCTATTTCATTTCATTTCTCATTTTACTTTAATGTAAAACTGTTTTATTTTATTCTTTTGTTTATTGTTTTGTATTGCATTTTTGTTTTTGTTTATTTCATTTAGTTTCTTTTGTTTTATATAAAATATGTATTTATTTTTTATTATTGTTTTTATTTGTTGTATTGCATACATTATTTTGTTACTATTTTTTAAATTTAGTTTCTGTTTTTTATAAAATATATATATTTTTTTTATTTATTTATTTTGTTTTATATAAAATATTTATATTTTATTATTGTTTTTATTTGTTGTATTGCATACATTATTTTGTTACTATTTTTTTTTAGTTTCTGTTTTTTATAAAATATATATATAATTTTTTTTTATTTATTTATTTATTACGTTTGTTTTATATAAAATATTTATTTATATTTTATCATTGTTTGTATTTGTTGTATTGCATACATTATTTTGTTACTATTTTATAAATTAGTTTCTGTTTTTTATAAATATAATTTTGTTTTTATTTTATTTATTTATTTATTTAGTTTATTTAGTTTTATATAATATGTATTTATTTTGTATTATTGTTTTTATTTGTTGTATTGCATACATTATTTTGTTACTATTTTTTTAATTTAGTTTCTGTTTTGTATAAAATATTATTTAGTTTTTATTTATTATTATTTTAATTAAATTTAAAAAAGTATTTTATTTTATTTCTCTTAAAAGCAGTAGTGTTAGAATATAAGTGCATTCTAACTGAAGTGCTGTTTTATACGGACAGTGTTTCTGTCATATTCTGTGAACATGAGTGCCAATATGAATATCAAAATCAAAATTTCATAGAAAAATACTTCTAATTCTGGTGTGAAAAAATGTGAGCCAGACATGAGATTGATCCATGCGTTGCTTGTGTCTGATGCAAACTGTGTGTGTCCAGGAGTGAAGCTGACGCTCTCTGCCCTGGTCGATGGAAAGAACATCAACACTGGAGGCCATAAACTGGGTCTGGGACTCGAGCTGGAGGCGTAACACCCGACTGAGCGTCGCGTTTCTCACGGGATCAGAGTCAGAGATCTCCAGACGCAGACAGACGGCGTCGAGTTTAAACCCAAACCCGCACCTCATCTCTTATTTATTTACTGCAGTGCACTACCTTTACTATCAATGTTTCTCTCCAAACCGGCGCTTTCGATCTGTATGTGCTTTCCTCTCCAGGTCATTTTCGGAGTAATAGGTAACCAAAAATTTGAATATTATTATTTACTCGTTCACATGTTGGTGCAAAGCTTTATTTTGAAAAACCTCAATGTTTATGCAGCTCATTTCTGTACAACAACAGTGACTGCCAAACTCCAAAAAAAGCATGCAATATACGTATTTTGCATACTATAAACAAAGTCTTCTGAAACCATACAATAGCTTAATGTGAGCAACATAAATATACTCTGATAATTTTATGTCATTTTTGGAGCTTGACACTGTTTTTGTGTGGAAAAGATTGTGTAAAAATGTTAAAAATAACCACGTGTGGGTTTGGATCAACACGAGGATGAGCAAGTGTAGTTTTGGCCTGGACTTGTTCTGAATGTAGATGATTTGCACACGGTTTAGCTGCTGTTTAGTGATGTCTGGACGCTTTTGTCCGCTGTTTGTTGTGGTAGTTCAGCTTTACGTCCTTCTCTCTCTGCATTCAGGCTTTATGGTGTTCAAACGGGTTCTTTCGGCGTGAGATGTTGTGTTTGTTTGAGTTGACCTCTCCAGAAACACTCACACAGACCGCACAATCATGCCCTTCTGTATGTCGACCTTTGCAATAAAGTCCTAAAACTGGAATGGTTGTGTGTTTTATTAACTATATTTAAAAAAAATTACAATAGTTATAAATATATGAAGTTTATTTGCATTTATAATATTTATAAATATATGAAGTTTATTTGCAAAAACATAACTCCTTTTTTAATTTTCAAAAATCATGTTTTTTTTTTGTTTTGTGTTTTAGTTAGCTGTATATGTTAGTTATTTTGTACCTAATCAAAATAAACCGACTGCAGTTTGATTGAGATTAATTGCAATGCACAATGAAAATACATGATTTTTGAAAATTGTTAAAGACAGTAATCTGTTTTTGCAAATTAACTATTCATATATAAATATAAATAATAAAAAGCAGCGGTTTCTGAGCAAGGATTGGTCAGTAATGTTTTAGGGGCGGGGCTTAGCCAAAGTAAATAAGCTTGTGCAACTTTTGGTGTCACATGTCCCGCCCAATAATTAGAAATGGCCAAATTTACCCAAAATATTTACTGCGCTCCATTATGCAGAGCTCTGTTTGTTGTTACGATGATAATACGATTTAAAAATATATTTCTAGGCTGGTTTGTCTGAGTACTTTAACAGCGCTCGACCAATCAAATCACAGTGGGCGTGGTTTACGCTTCACGGAAGTAGAGCGCGCGAGGCGAAGCGTCAGTTAAACGTTGGAATCGAGCGAGGTAAGTTGAAAGTAGTGAAATATTTAATATTTGACAACTCTTTTAAGATATTAATGTTAAATGACTGACAGTAATGTACAGTGATGTAAACTACTCAACGTTTTAATTGATCAAATATGTATGTTTTGAATTTAAAATATGATATTGTTTACGTGATTCATGTCATTTCTAACCGAATGAGAAGAAACTGTTGCGGTTTCGTCTTATTAATATACAAATAAAAGTCCACGTGTGCCTATTTTAAAATAATTTTAGCAAATAGTTTAAAATGATTACTTTCCAATTCCAACTAGAATTTCCTTCACTGTCTCTTCAAAAAAAAAAAAAAAATGTTTACGTCCTTGCTTTGATTTATAGCATCCGAATATTCAAAAATTTATTTAAAATATTCCAGATTTCAGTGCATTAACTTTGTTTATTGAAAAAATTATACCACAAATACATATTTGAAATGTATTTTCAGAAACAATCAATAGCTGGCACCGTGAACAATTAATACAAAATTACTATTAAATTATTACAATGCATATTCTCAGTTGAACAGCCTAAATACAGTCTGTTATGGTGGTATATCACTATAAAGTCAGATCTTGAATGCTAATGTCAGACCGTCTCCTACTGTTAACATGCTCAGCTGGATTCTGATGTCTTGATGGAGCTTCTTGTTCAGTTTATCAATGCTGATGGAGTCGATGTCGCCTTCTTTTGGGTTCACCACTCGACCGCTCCACAGCACCTAGAGGTCAGATGATTGATTTGAAAGAAATTAATACTTTCATTCATTAAGGATGCATTCAGATGATGAGTAAAGAAGCTACCAAAGATTTCGCTTTCAAATAAATGTTGTTCTTTTGAACTTTAGATACTTTTAAGAAGAATCCTGAGAAATAAAATGTATCAGTTTCCACAAAAATATTGTGCAGCGCAACTGTTTTCAACATTGATAATAATCAGAAATGTTTCTTGAGCAGTAAATCAGTATATTATAATGATTTCTGAAGATCATGTGACACTGAAGACTGGAGTAATGATGCTGAAAATACAGCTGTGCATCACAGAAATACATTAGTTTAACATAGATTCACATAGAAAACATCTGTTTTAAATTATAATAATATTTCATATTTTTACAGTATGTCTGATCAAATAAATGCAGCTTTGGTGAGCGAAAGAAACTACTGTTCGATGTACATCATAAATCATACGACATTGATGTAGAACACCACTGAATGGAAAAATATATGTTTCTCCTGAATTTTGAGTTTATCTCTCGCGACTCTGACTTTTCTTCTCAGAATTACAAGAAAAAAGTAGAAAGAATTGTGAGATAAAATATTGCAATTGGCTTTTTAATTGTATATTCTGTGGTGGAAACAGGCCATTGACTGTACCATTGTCCATTCTGCTTGTTTGAATATGCACAAATAAGATTTTTTGACTTTAATTTGACTGTGAAAGGCTGTAGTGCATGTGCTTTGTGATGTTTTTATAGTGTTTTCTACAGCTGCGGCTCACCGTCTGCTCTCATTGTACGTTAAAGGGCAGCATGAGCTTAATTGAGTTAATTCAGTTTTGATGGAACAGCTCTCAGGAATGCATCTCCGAGTTAAAGCAGAAAGATGAGTGTGAACACGAACAGACACGATCACTCACGTTATCTATGGCGATTATTCCTCCTTTCCTGACCAGCTGCAGGGATTTCTCATAGTAGCTCTCGTAGTTGACTTTGTCAGCGTCAATGAAGACAAAATCAAACGTCTCTGCTTCACCAGCGGCCAGAAGCTCATCTAATAACACACAACACAAACACGCACATTATATCACCGTCACATGTTCATCTTAACATCCTCAACACATTTCATATGAATTCATTAGTTTTAATATTCAATATAAAACACTTTAGGCTTCCAGATGTCAGGACATCACTGTTCAAAGCAAATCTCACATCCGATGAGACATGAATGTACATCAATGTATACTTTAAACAAATATTATTGCATTTTTCTATGTAAATACTCCAAATAGTGTAATTATTGTATGACTCATGCCAAAGGTACAATTATGATGAATATATCAAGTTCACATTAATGTAAAAATTTAAATGCACATCCAGTTTATTTGCATGAATACATTTAAAATAAAATAAGACCATAAAAAACATTTTCAGGACTGAAATATATTTAAAAAAATGTAAACCTATTTTATTTCAGCTAGATGCCAAGCCAATATTTCTCATTTTCATTTATCTTAACTTGATGTACTAAAATAACTGAAATAAAGTAAATAAAAAAAACTACTAATAGTGAGAAACACAACACATTTTCTAAAACTTTATTTAAACCATTTAACTAAAATTAAAATAAACTAATATATTTACAACAAATATAATAGTATGTCAATGATATTACATCGATATTTGTTTTAGCTGAGTCAGACAAGAAGGGGGGGGGGTAAAAAAATGTGATTTATAGTCTAAAGGTTATTTGGATATACATAAGTTCACAATGCTTGAAGAATCCAGATCTTACCAAGAGTTTGCAGCGCTGGCTTCAGACGCACGTCTATTTTGTGCTCAACACCGGCCTAAGAAGAGTTCACAACACGAGAGGAAGATTATGAAATACATGATTATGATATCGAGTCCGCAGGAAATAATCGAGCCTGATTGCTTAAAGCGGTGAGGCTGATCACAGAAGTTGAATGCATTTAGAGATCCAAAAACTTCATAATATATTGGTTTATTATAACAGACAGTGATTCAGTGAGAAGAATATTTAAATCTGTAAGATATCCAAAGCAAATGATATGAATATTAATTCACCCGTTGGAGCAAACTGGGGTTAAACATCGTTATTCATTTACCAAGTCTCAGGTTTAAATATTAACCTACATAAAGACAGATTTATTTCCACTTCCTACTTGAAAATGTCATTATAGTAAATATGAAAAGGGTTTTAATGTAGCAAACGGCTTTGTATAGTGAGTTTATGAACAGTAAAGTGGACTACTAATGAAGTTCTGTTATAGAAAACATTCAACACATGGAAAAAGAGCAGAAATAGAGATCTCACCAGTCTCCAGAACGGTCTGCCGATGTCGATGAATTCCTCACTGACGTCACACGCGATCAGTTTCCCGTCTTCAGGCAGGGTGAGCGCGATACTCAGCGCGTTATATCCCGTATAAACCCCTAAACACGCACAGACAGAGTGCTCAGACACGTCGAGTGATGCACAGAAGATTTGTGCGGCGTGACACTTTATTCAGGCCCACTGTTCTGTGTTTCCTCAAATGCCCTCTGAATCAGGATTGGACTTACTTCTTAAGACCCCTACACACCTCATTTCCAAAGTATACTTCATTATGTCATTCCAAAATAGATCAAAACAGAATGGATAGGAGAGTTGGATGAGACACTTGGGATAAAGCTGTTGAAAGAATAAATAGGACTTCATCTTGTGCACGACTCAACCTGATTCAGATGAAACCGTATTCACTATAGTAAAACCAAACTGGCTAAACTATACCCAAATATAGATGAAACATGTGATCGTTGTAATACATCCAAGGCAGATCTAACACGTATGTTCTGGTCATGTACTAAACTGAGACAATTTTGAACTCTGCATTTGATTTAGGAGTTCAGCCTAACCCAATAATGGCTTTGTTTGGAGTTACAGGTGACGACATTCACATAACTAAAGATAAAGAAAATGCCTTAGCATTTGCAACATTAATAGCTAGAAGAAGAATTCGTTTAGAGTGGAAATCACCAATACCACCTAAACTGTCACTATGGCTTAGTGATGTAATGTTTTTTCTAAAAACTGAAAAAATCTAATATTTTCTCAGAGGATCAACCAGAGCATTTTACAAAACATGGGATCCTTTAATAATCTATATTGAGAAGAACATACTACTACAACTTTGAGTCCTCCCACCCCCCACATCCTTCCCCTCCCCCCATGTTATTTATTTATTTATTTTTTTTTGTTGTGGGTAAAAAAAAGTGGAAAATGAATGCCTTTGAAGGTGCTTCTGTCACTGAATGCTTTCAATGTACCGTGTTCTGATAAAATATTAAAAAAATAATATTTGTGCGGCGTATTATGACGTTTCATACCAATCTCAATGGCTTTCTTGACCTTGATTAAAGTGGCTAGATTGGCCATGAACTGCGACTGCTCACAGGCCACCATGATCGTGTTCAGCTTGTGCTCCATGGTTTTCTACAGATCAAAACAATAATTAGAAATAATCAAACTGAAATTAAGTTCGTTAAACACAGTCACTGTACTACACAAGACAAATGTTCCCATTTGGGGAATTACAAAAGCAAACACATCATTCTTAGGCATTTATTAGAAGTGGTAATAGTCCTTTGGATTGTATTGCTATTATCCATATGAAGGCCACAGACGTGGTTATGAAGAGAAATCCAAACCTGGCGCAGTTTTTTGAGGGCTGGATGTTCCCTCAGCGAGTGATTGAGGAGGTACTGCATCACTGGATCATCTTTCCTTCCCACGTGACTTTTACCCGACGACATGCTGAACAATTTAGATTTGCGTTTGCCTTTACAAAGAAATCAGAGAAAGCAGATCATTGTGGAGACACTGCATGCTATTTAAGACGACAGCAACACCTTACTTTAATCTTTACCTGCAGGTGGAGTTTGTGCAATTATTATTATTAATTGACTTAAATGATTTTGTTAGTGATTTACAATTTCAACAAAATAAGCAGTTTAATTTTGCTAAAACTTGCATTCACATGCATTTTTTACTACTGCTATTATTATTATTATTATTATTATTAATCTATTTGCAATGTCAACATACAATTGTGATTTTGTAATCTGAAGCAGTTTCACTGACACACCAGGAGAGGGGTTTTGTGCAATACCACATGCAAGTCGTTTTTTACAATTATCATTCATTATAATTATTATTTGCAGTTTCAACAAAACTGAGGCTCGCATTCATACGTAAGCTGTTTTATTTTAAGCAAAACACATCAGATTTAGTTTTTTTCCCTCCCCATGCTTTCACTTTTGATTACTCTGCACATAATAATCATAAACATTTTGCATAAGAGATGTTTTTGAACTTTCCAACAATATTTTTTTAAGGCTATCTACAAAATGGTACAATGCATTTATTATTTGATTTTTGTTATACTTATTTATATTCTGAATGCTATTTAGTAGTTCATGTTTTAATTAAAAAAGGCAATAAAGTTATCACATGGTCTTTATGTTTCACTGGCTCAGCTGAAATGCACACAGTCCATTCAATGACCTTTATTTAATTTTTTGATATCTACATTAATTGTGTGCTGGGTCTTTAATTACGGCTTGTTGTATCAAAGTACACAAACTTCCGGAAAGAGAAACGGTCACTTTCTTCGGCACTCACCCACATAACATCCCGCTATAAAAATCACTCCCAGCGTCGCCGAGCCTATGAGCGCTTCTTTTGAGATGTTATGAAATGACATTTTTTTATTATAATCGCTCTTCGTCTGAAGATCTTTACATCTGACAGAGGCGAGCGCGAGCTACACACGTGAACGCGGTTACCGTAAGTCACACTGTACGCGCGCATTTGATCAACTTCTGTGTGACTGCTTTTTTTAAATTAGACGTTTACGAGGTATGATACTTCCATGTTGGAATATTATTTTTGCGATTCAGTTTGACATTCTATATTATAGAGGATTACCTGTTACTGTCGGTTCCACTTTTTCTATAGCTGAAAATCTTCAACTAAAATTGTTATAAATGTTGTCTGGAGCAGAGACTTAAGATTGGTCTCTTTTTTACGACATCAGATTATTGTAGAGGTGAAAAAGTTAAAAAAAATTATATTACAAAAAAGTTTTGGAAGTGTTGTTTAGAAAATATAAAATGTAAAATTTTAATATTTATATTTTTATATAAAATATATATTTACAAAACATGTTTTACTCTAAAAGCGAAAATCAAAACCAAAAATCTGAAGAGTTGTTGTTCCAAATTTGAGGTTGATATCTCAAAAAATGAGCCTTCGTGAATTTGTTTGGGCGTACTACCGTTCTCCACTAGTGACCATCAAACCATTAGTAACATATAAGCGGCTCCATTTCATATATGGTTTGAGTGATCTGAAACTGTTTTTCCATACTTTTCTCAATATTTATACGTAGACATCACATTCAAGTATTAAGGGTAGTATGGCGTATTTGATTGCAATTCAACCTCTAAAAAACACATAAAAGACATGCAACAAGAACCCTGATCGTTATAGTTCACGCGGCTTCAAATTGACCTATTGTTTTTTTTGTATATTCTAAACACTTTTTGACCTTTTTTTCTCAAAAAATAGAATTTTTTATTTCGAACACTGAATGAACATAGAGATTTTTCATGATTTTATATATGTATCATTATTTCAAAGTAGGTCGACTCGCTTCTCTGATTCTATGATACTTCTAACAAATAATAAATTGTGTTGCTCTGTAAAATATTCAAAAATTCACCAAATTGAAAAACTAGAAGCTTTAAGATTCAAACGATATATAGTTTGTCAAAGATTGCTTTAGTCAGACTGATTCTGTTTTAAAACATGTATTAAGTTTGCCCACCGGTGAGGTTACATTAAGGCGGTGTATTCGACTGTGACCTGGAGTTATTATTCATTATGACTAAAATAAGCTGGTGTTATACTGAAATGTGTGTGTGTGTGTTTCAGCCTAAACTCCCCAAGAAAAGACTCTTGTTTTTAAAATTCATATATTTCCGTGTCTTAAGAATGGTTTGTTGTTGCGCTTAAACTCGGAGAATTACGTCACGCGCGCATCCAGATCACATGACACTAGCTGCTTTACACACGGAGACTATTTGTTATTTGACATATTATTTAAAGCGTATAATGTATTGACAGCTGTAGTGTGTGATATTGTCACTTTAATGATCTGTTTTTTATATATAACCATCTCGAAATGGTCTTTTCTGTTCCGTATGCATTGATGCTTGTAGTGAAATAAACGAGCGAAACAACAACAACGCAATACTGACGCGCCTTTGACGGCTCATAAAACATGTTAAATCATATCTGGGTTACAAAAAAATGATGCACGCGCGTATTAATAGCCTAAAATAACTTGAATTAATTATTCGACACATGCACAACAAACCTCGCGATAATTAGCACCTTGTATTAAACTCAGTACAGATGTAAAGCTGTAACTCACTGAGTCAGTGTTATTAGTGTCTGGCTTCTTCTTCTCTGCTGCTGCTGCTGCTGTTCTCTCTCTTCTGTAAAATGGCTTCAGGTTGGGGGTGGAGATAGTCGGCCTGTTGAATATTAAACATGGAGATTGAATATTAAACATGACACAATAATCCGTTTGTTTGTTTGAAAGCAATGCTTGGAAAAATGAATCGACAGTCAGTTATTCCATGAAGTGCACCAAACAAAGTCCATGTAGTGCTGTTTAGTGTTTTACAAACTTAAGATTATTTTTCTCTATATTTATAATTAAAATAATTTATTAGATCATTAATAATAATGTTGTTATGGTTTAATTGAGCTGCTATTATTTATGTATATATATTTATTATTATTATCATCAATTTAGATAATTATAAATTATTTAAATTTGACAGATTATTTAACTTTATCTATTAATAAAAAATGTAATTTTTAAACACTTAATTTTATCTACTAATATTATTATTATAATAATTTATTAGTATTATTTATTTTAAACGTTTTTAAAAACTTTTTTAAAATTTTAGAATTATTTAATTTTATCTACTATTTTTATATTATTATTACCTTTAATTTAGATAAGTTATAATTTTTGTATTTGATAAATTATTTAACTTTATCTACTAATTAAAATTGTTATTGTTTTATATATATATAAACATTAAAATATAAACAAAATAATGTTTATATAATTTCTATTGTGACATTTTTTTAATGTAAAACTTTTTTTTAAAATATTTAATGTTAATGTGTTTTTATTGCCAGGAATAGCAGTAGTATTAACATATTATACATCTAAAACATGGCTAGATCTCCTATAAAGGATGATGTTTTTAATTCCACTGACTCTATTCAACATGTGCATGTTTAGAAAGCTTTATGTATTCTGTTAGTCGTAGGCAACCTTGAAGCGGAGTTATTTATTTTGGCTATAAATCAAAGCTGTTTCAAATATTTGTTTAATGCAGATGAGGAGTGGTTTCATAACAGCAAATCCAAACTAAAGACCATAATCAACACATTTCAGGATAGCAGTTTATTTACTGTCGGCTTTGGGAATATTTAGTCCCGAACATGATATTGTAACTGATATTAATAGAGTAGTTTATAAAGAAAGATTGCAGGATTTTGAGAGGCTGTAGTTCATGATATTCGCCAGCAGGTGGCGCTCTTATTCTGTAATGCAGGAGTCTGCCAGATCATGATGACTTGCAGGAGTTTGTTTTCAGAAATAAATCACCAGGAGCAGAAATATAGCACACCATCCATAATCCAGTTTTATTTTCATCATAAATGAATGTGCACTCACACATGATGTTGTAGAACATTTCATTTCCAAAGTGTGCTTTCTGAAACGTTAGATTCAAGAAATATAAAGGCAAATATATGTTTGGAGAAAAGCAGCCTGACATGTTTTGAAGTGTTGCTAAATCTGCTGTTGACTTTGAGAGAAGTTTCTGTTTTAAAACCGATGGTGATATTTCCGTGTAATATCTGATTGCTCTTCTTTTCTGTATTTACTGTATATGATGAACCGATGTCGACTTTTTTTCTTGCATTGTTTGCATTTTTTAACCAGATAGGTGCTAATACTGCAGAAATTATGTTGATGCAGAAACAAAACCTAAACATACATTTAAAAAAAATTTTTTTTACAAAAATAATATTACAAAAGATTTATATTCCAAATAAAAGCTGTTCTTTTTTTTTTTTTTTTTTTTGAAGAATCCCGAAAAATGAAATGTACATTTAGCATATTGACAGGAGCAATGATGCTGAAAATTCAGCTTTGTTCATAGAAATAAATGACATTTTACAACATATTCAAATAAATAACAGCTATTTTATGTTGTAATAATATTTCACAATATTACAGTTTTTCTTGTATTTTTTTAATCAAATAAATACAGCCTTGCAGATCAGAAGAGACTTCTTTCATACATTTACATTTTTTATAAATATAAAAAAGGAAAAAAATACTTTTTTTATGAATTTTTATTCACTTCCGTGATTTTTCAAGTCCCATTTCTGTGAAATTACAAACATTATTTTACATTGCACATAAATGAACAACCCAAAGCAGTACTAAAATTGCTCAAAAAGTAAACAAAAATATCCATGTGACAGCCACACCTCTCAAAAGATGAAACGATCAGTTATTCTAAATTGTAATGTTTCATGGTATTATGACATTTGGTCATTTTATTGCAGTAACATATTAATGTATTTCTGATCAAATGCAGCTTTTATGAGCAGAAGAGACTTGATCTAAATCATGTGACCGTCTGTCAGAGCACCTGTTCTTTACTGTTTAAATGATGCTCCTGTCAATCAATCCTCAGGCAGAGATCAGAATGCATGATGGGAAGATCTGGACGGCGTGTCATGTCGATCGTCTCGCGTCACGGCATCGAACGCTTGAAGGTTTTTATGGACTTCTCCTCTGGATGGACTTCAGAGCCGCGTGTCAGAGTGACTTATGGGCTGAGAGCGGGTCCAGAGCCCGAGAGCCCAGCTGGCATCCATCAGTCCAGTGAAAGCAGTAATTGGGCAGCATTTGAAGGCTGGTGTTCGTAATGAAGTCGCTGGAGCTGTGATTTCTGCCCGTATAAAGGCGGCATTGAGCTGTGCATGTGTGCTACTCAACTCCTCTGATCTCAGACCAGGTCTGCTGTTCGTGTTTGGACTCCCAGACATCAGCTTTGATATTAGACTGATCGCGGTTTTCTGCACATCAGATGATAACGAGGAACAAAACAGCATAACTACAGAACTGAGAAAACATGACACGCCTGATCTTCCCATCATGCTTTCTGATCTCTGCTGTATTACTCCATTCCTGCAATTAGTTGAATAATGTTTCTCTCTGAAGTGGTGCATGAACAGTTTTCACGAGGGACCCAAAGTGAATAATAATTGATTGCATGGCGCTCCAAATAAAATTAGATGTGCAAGCAATACATTACATTTGTGTCAAATATTCTGAGGATTGTTTTGTAGGCAAAAGGTATGAGTTAGGCTACTTTTAGTTTTATTATTTGCAGCAAAATATTTTATAATTAATTTATAGTAAAATATTTTAGTTTTTATAAATAAAAATATTGAATCATCTTTATAATTTGCATTGATTTGGCATTCAAAGAAGTCCCATTAGTATAGTTTATTAGTATTTTTTTATATGCTTTGGAGTGTTTGTCAGTTTTAAGTTTATTGCAATTTTATTTTAGTATTATTTATATACTATAATAGTATTTAATCATATTTTTAATTAGCTTTCATTTAAATTTGAGCTTAGTCATTATTAGTGCTTTTTTGAATTTTTATTATGAAATATTTTATTTTTATTTCAGTATTAGTAATTTAATCTTATTTTATTTTAGCTAATTGCCAAAACAACATTTCTAATTTCCATTTAGGTTTTATTTTATTTCAGTTAACACAAAATATTTATATATTTTTGAAGTAAACATTTCTATTTTATTTTGTCATTTCAGTTTTAGTATTTTTAGTAATTTAAACTTATTTTATTTCAGCTAGCTGCCAAAGAAGTAATTCTGAGATTCATGTTTCAAATGTAAGTTTTCATCTAATATTTATATATTCAGCTTTATTTAAATTTAATACAAAATATTTTAAATACACTGAAAAAAACAAAACAAATTTCACTCAGAAATTGCTAGTTAAGTTCACAAATAATTATGATTAAATTGAATAAAAATGATTTCTTTAAAGTAGAAAAACTGCATTTCTTGTAAAACATACTTAGATGTCATATTTATATATATATATATATACAGTGTCAATAATAACCCTTGTTTATTTTAGTGTTGTGTTAGATTGACAGAGGTTTGGCCTCTTATGATGAACGTCTTTGCATCGTTAAACCTATTTTTATGCTGGTGATGAGCACTATTGTTGATGTCAGTAGTTTTAACATTGTATAACTGAATTATGAATACAGCTATGAACTATAAGATACTCGTCCAGGAACGAGTTTAAGAGCTGCTGCGTGTGAAGCGTAGCGTTAATGGTTTTTCCTCTGGACCCGTGACGTCTTCAGATGATGGTGTTCAGATCTCCAGCACATGCTGTGTGTGTCATACTGAAACAATATGTGTGCTTTGACACGCAGGCTATTCAGAGCAGAGGTCAGATATGGCAGCGCTCTGCTATATTTGTTTTATGATGCCGTATTTCGTGTTTATGTGCAGAAGTTTCATGCGGCTGTCATTGATGTCTTATTGCAGCAGAGCCTCGTCACATGTTCGCAGTGCTTCTGATCTCTCGTGTTCATCGTAAAGTGGTTAATCCTTAATTTCTGGATCATCCTGATCAACTTAAATGTTTTGAAGATATCGATTGTCTTTGATGGTTTCTAGCATAAGATAATAAATTACCAAACACATTTTCTATGTCTCCTAAAGAGACAAATAATAATCGTTTGCATGGTGCTTCTAATTTTATTGCACATAAAAGTATATTTGCATACTATGTGTAAAATATTGTGAAGATATTTTTATAGGTAAAAAGTATGAATTAGGCTTTACCTTTATAATTTACTGTAAAATGTTATATTTAACACTGCATGTACTTTTATAGTAAATAATAGTTTTTATAAATTAAAAAATATTAATTTCCTTTATAGTTTATGTTGATGCAGCAAAGAAGTCCCATAGCATAAGTTACCATTTCAGAATTTAATAATAATTAATACTTTTATTCATTGATCAAAAGATTTTATTGAACTTTCTATTCATCAAAGTATCCTTTAAAAAAATCTTAAAAACAGATAATCTTTAATATATCACTAATTTTCATGCATATTATCTAAACATCCTTAATACAAGATCAAATTAAAGATTAGAGAAGACTTGTGTTAACAGAAAGCTTATTTTCTAATCATAATTTAACAAATTAAAATTTAGTGCGGCTGTGAAAAATAAATGTAAAATAAAAATATATTGCTGAAGAGTCTTGCACTGTTTTCCTTGTCAAGTAAATAAATCTTGTTCAATGTATATTTAGGTATTTGACTAGAATAAAAGAGAAAAGCATAATTATTTTTGTGCAATGTTAGAGTAAATTTATATTTCAAATAAATTCTTATTAACTTTCTATTCATCTGTGAATGCTAAAAAAAATTTATCAGTTTCCACAAAAATATTGTGCAGCACGACTGTATTCAACATTGATAATAATCATAAATGTTTGTTGAGCTGTAAATCAGTATATTATTATGATTTCTGAAGATCATGTGACACTGAAGACTGGAGTAATGATGCTGAAAACACAGCTTTGATCACAGAAATAAATTACAGTACACTATATATACACATAGAAAACAGCTATTTGAAATCATAATAATATTTCACTATTTCTACTATATTTTTGATCAAATAAATGCAGCCCTGGTGAAGCATAAGATGCCTGAATGTAAAAAGGAGTGATGTTGTTTGAGATGAATCTGAGATGGAGTGATAATTGCTCCGTTTAGCCTGAGAGGAATGTCTTGAGTTCTGCTGAGACACATGCAAGCGTTTGAGAACGACAGCGCATCGATCTGAGCTGGAGAGCCCACATCTGTGTGAAATACTCCTGCGCTGTCGAAAACAGCCCTGAGAAATGCTTTGAGCTGATTTAAACACCTCAGCGGGGAGAACTTGGACTGGAGTCTCGACCCGAAGCACGAACATCCCGGCGCTGGCGTTTAAATACTCTAAATTACAGTGTGTGTGTGTGTGTGTGTGTGTGTGTGTGTGTGTGTGTGTGTGTGTGTGTCTGTGTGTGTGTGTGTCTGTGTGTGTGTGTGTGTGTGTGTGTGTGTGTGTGTGTCTCCGTGTGTTTGTGTGTGTGTGTGTGTGTGTGTGTGTGTGTGTGTGTGTGTGTGTGTGTGTGTGTGGTGTGTGTGTGTGTGTGTGTGTGACGTGTGTGTGTGTGTGTGTGTGTGTGTGTGTGTGTGTGTGTGTGTGTGTGTCTGTGTGTGTGTGTGTGTGTGTGTGTGTGTGTGTGTGTGTGTGTGTGTGTGTGTGTGTGTGTGTGTGTGTGTGTGTGTGTGTGTGTGTGTGTGTGTGTGTGTGTGTGGTGTGTGTGTGTGTGTGTGTGTGTGTGTGTGTGTGTGTGTGTGTGTGTGTGTGTGTGTGTGTGTGTGTGTGTGTGTGTGTGTGTGTGTGTGTGTGTGTGTGTGTGTGTGTGTGTGTGTGTGTGTGGAGCGCTTGTTGAGACTTCATCTATCTTACTCACTGCACATGTGTTCGCCTGTAAGAGTTTCCATGTGTGCACGTGTTCGAGTGTGTGTGTTTGTGTATTTGTATCCAGTCTGTGGCTAATTTTCAGTCTCTGCAGAAAGCGGCCCGTCATTAATCACTTGTGCGTAATGCTTCAGAGGCTTTAAAACAACCGTGTAGCTTTGCACATTTCTTTCCAGACTGTTCTGATGAGTTAAACACCACTCGTTCTACTGTATTAAACTGACATGAATTACACTTCAAATTAGACGCTTCAGATCTGGGATTTTTAATTTAAACCTGACAAACTTGGTCAGAACTCGTTAGCAACCGGATAGCAACGCAGTGTATTTTGCGGGACACAGAAGCGCAGCTGTATGATTCCTGTAAACAGGTCTTCAGAGTGAGCGATCGTCTGTGTATCATCTGCGTTCTTGTGTTGACGATAAGATTATTAATGGAAGACAGGCTTTGACTCTTCTAATATGTGTGAGTGTTTCGTTTTGTCTGTTTGGTGATTTACTCCAAACACAGATCATCCTAATCAGTGTCTTTGTCTCGTTTTCCAGTAAACGTCTTTAAAAAAAGATTGAATTAAAGGAGTAGTTCAGCCAAAAATGAAATGTATACTTGCCTTCAGGCCATCCAAGATTAGGAGGAGTGTGTTTCTTCATCAGATTTGGAGGAATGTCTCAGCAATGGATGCTCTGCAGTGAATGGGTGCCGTCAGAATGAGAGTCTGATAAAAACATCACAATAATCCACAGCACTCCAGTCCATCAGTTAACATCTGGAGAAGACAAAAGCTGAAACAAATCCAGCCATCAAATCACTTTTGGCTAAAATATGAGTCCATCCATATAATGCGAACTGGTCTGAATCAGGAGAGAAATCTGCACAGATCAAGCAGCGTTTACAAGACAAAACAGATCTAAACAAATATGTGGCTGGATTTTGATGTAAGAGACAACAGGAGATTGATCTTTTTCATTGGAGGAAGCGTTATTATAGATTATGGACTTGTATTTTAGGCGAAGTGACTGTTTAAGGAAAGAGTTGTAAAACACAAATCCATAATTAAGGTGTTTTAACTTAAATTTAAAGCGTGTCACTTCACAGATGTTAACTGATGGACTGGAGTGGTGTGGATTATTGTGATGTTTTTATCAGACTCTCATTCTGACGGCACCCATTCACTGCAGAGCATCCATTGCTGAGACACTGATGCAATGCTGCATTTCTCCAAATCTGATGAAGAAACAAACTCATCTTCATCTCGGATGGCCTTCAGGTGAGGACGTTTTTGGCTAGTTTTCATTTTTGGTTCAACTATTTATATTTTCCTTGATTTCATAAATCAAGTTTTACAAAATGCAGTGAGGTTTTGTAATAAGAATAATAAACATAAAAGAATAGTCTTCTGAGTCTTAATATCTTTCACTATTTTACATCTTTTTAGATGTTTTCCTGGAAAACAAGAGAAACATGTAATGACTTCGAGGCTTGAGCAGCATACAGGAGGGAAGTGTCCTGAAAGATTGATGGTTGTTGTTTTGTGTTATATGAGCGTGTGGTCCGTCGGCGGTCACGTCTTCATGTAGGATCAGCGAGAGAGTTTAAAAGCGAGCGAGCGAGTCGTGTGTTGGACTGCCAGCTCAACTCCAGGGAAGCTGTGGGTTTGGTCTGTAACTATAACATGCATACGGTCCAGAGTCTCTCATGATGAATATTTAAAGGAACTGTGTTTTAAGTACACATGGCAATGCAGAGGTTTGAGCCAAAAATGCACAAAAACAACAAATGTGGTTTGACCAAAAATGCCCACATCTGCAAATCATTCGCTCCATTTAGCCGTTTGTGTTTTGCTTTGGGGTTTGTTTTTTTTGCTAAGAAAGGACAAGAAAATGTCTTGCGTATACATGTCTGTCTTATTCTAGACAAAGCAGTCGAATGTGGTTCAATAGCAGAGACAAAACCATAACTTCATCTTCTTCTCTCTTATGATGATGTTACATGTCCTAAAACCTCTTTAACTGAGTTTATGTGACTCTTTGTTTCCAGAATATCTTTCCATTTTAATTTTAGACTGAATGTGAAAAGTTTTTTATAATAGTGTAATTAAAAACAATCAACATTCCCTGCTGGGAATTATTAACAAATTATGAAATATTACTAAATAACTAATGAAAGGTATAACACTAATCTACACTATGTTTGGACACTCTTGGTTTATTTGAATGCTTTTGATGTAAGTTTCAAGTAAATTGAAATTAAATTATTTCTGCAGATAAATGAATATGAATTTCTACATTGTGTCTACATATGTATACATTCATATCACATAAACTACATAATAGCACTGCATTATATTATGCAACCTACTTCTTTGTGTTATTTTTTTATAATTCTGATGACTTTTATATTTGCATCAGTTTGTTTGCTATATTATTGACATGAAACACTAACGGTTGTCCATGAATTATTGATTATAAAGACTTTCTAATATGAATCTACTGATATTCACAGACTAATTGAAGTTAGAGGAAGAGTTTGATGCTCTTCTGGAGAAATACATTGATGGATGCTTTATTTTCATCTCTTATTAAACTATGATTTTTTAATAATGTCGAAAACAAACCAAACAAAACCACTGATGTTTATCAACATCAATAGAACAGTAGTTTATAAACTGTAAAATAGATTCATATGCCTTAATTGAATGTGTATGAATTATTGATGTGTTCAGTGTTTATATAAATATATATGTGTGACTTATTAATATTATTAATTATTACTAATAGTTGTGCTTAATTGCTTTTTTATGCGTTTTGGAGAAGCTCTGATGATAAATCCCTTCTTAGCATGTTCCTGTTTTTAATTCATTTTTATTTATTTTAACAAGGCCACAAAACAAGACCTTTTTTATATGAAATGTATACCTATTATATTTATTTTAGATCTTAGGACCTGGTTTATGTAACGCGTGTAAAAGTAATGCAAAAAAAGCCCGGCTCATAAAATGCTGTGGGCAATAAAACGTAAGTATTTTAAGAAGAAAAGGGTTCAAACTTGCACAAATAAATCAAACACATTTTTGAAATAGCTGAAATGTAGAATAACTCTTCAAGAATTCAAAATTATGTTTGTGAAAGATTTGTTGATAAATGTTACTATATATATATATATATATAAACAGACACCTAGGTTTTTTCTTATATATAAAAGTTTTTTGTTATTATTTAATTTTAATGTAAAAAAAACCCTGAGGTGTATATATTATTATTATTATTGAAGGTTATATTTATTGCAAGGTTAACATAATGTGATGCAGATTACAAATCAAGCCAAATGCCACATATGAAATATTGTATTTAGTGTTAAATGCATGCCAAACTCAAATAGACAACGAATCGAGTTATTCTTTAATTGCTGTCGTTTTTCCCTGAGTTGCACAGTAAAAACATTTCTCCCACACAAACTGTAAAATATAATTCAAGTAAATTTAGATAAACATGCAAATTTGGGCTATAAGACATTACACCGTGTGGCTTGTTTCTTATGAGAGAATTATGTCTGTAACAGTTTAAATAAAGCCACGTGAGTCTTGTTTTATTTCATTCGCTTTAATAAATAATGGTCCACTAGTTAGTCCTGAGGCGAACAAAAACATCAGTTTCTCACTGATATCCGAGCCCAGTGGTCAGTCTCTGTCCATAAAGAGCGTATGGAGAGTAAAACGGGCCCGTGGTGGTGGGAACCGGCACGCTGCCCATCGGTAACGGGCTTTTGGAGTACGGATGATAGCGCGGGCCGAGCCCGAGCGCGTGATGAGGGGTCCGGAGCGCCAACGGGGCTCCTGGCATGTGACAAGCCATGGTTAAAGAGTTGGGATATCCCATAACCAGCTTCTCAGCGAATGCAGTGTGAGTCCGCAAATGGCTCAGTAGCTCCTCCGAAGACGAGAAACGCTTGTCGCACGGACCGTTCATGGAAACCCAGTTACAAACGTGCGTCTGGGAATCGTTGGGAAGCACGAAGCTATACGGGTATAACGGGTGTCCCGGGAACGAGGGTGTAGAGGGGGATAACTGGTGCAGGGAGTGGCTGGGGTACATAAGCGAGTATCCGGACTTTAAGGCCGCGGCGGCGCTGTCGTGCGAGCCGCTGGGTGATAGATGGCTAGCGCAGTGGTAGCTCAAGCAGAACGGGTCTCTGCACAGACTGCTGGACATGATGGATGGAGGAGAGGCTCCGGCGAGGGGACTGGACCCCGCCTTGCTGCTGAGAGCGCCGGACATCTGAGCATTAATCAGCTGACCGCCGCCGGGTTTGCTCGGATCCATAGTCACGCTGTGGGATAGGAAGGGTTGAGGATAACCGGGGTACGCCGCGGTGAGGGCTGTAGGGTAAGATGTGAATACGGTGTGACCCGGTCTGTACGGAGAAACCGGCGCGACGAGCCCCGATCCGAGAGCGGATGACGCCGGGATGCTGTCGGATACAGATGGTTTGGAAACATCCGTCTCGGTTCTCGTTCCGGATGCATCCGGCGTCTTAGCCGCATCTCGTTCCTTCTTCCCCGTTTTATCCCCCGAGCCGGGTTGAGGAGAGACGGAGCTACAGGAGCTCGGACTCCGAGGTGTGACCGGCCGGCAGGAGGCGCTCGGCACACGGAAACCCGATTTATCCGCACCCGTGTGTTTTCTCTCTGATGATTTGGCGTATGGCTTGAAACTAGATTTGTCCTCGGCCCCGATGTCGCTGATCTTCAGCGGGCTGGATTTGCAGTCTTTATCCGAAGCGACCGCTGAGAGTTTGGTGGCGGATGACGGATCCGACTTCCCGATTTGGGAGCATGTTTGTGCGAGGAGGGCGAGGGGACTCTTCTTGGCATCCAACTGTGAATATAGAGAGTTTTAAGGATATAAATATTCAATATAATACATATAAAATCCATTATATTATAATTACAAAATGTGACCCTGGACCACAAAACCAGTCATAAGTAGCACGGGTATATTTGTAGCAATAGCCAACAATACAGTGTCTGGGTCAAAATTATAGATTTTAATTTTTTTGATCATTACATAAGGATAATGTTCCATGACGATATTTTGTACATTTCTTAGGGTAAATATATAAAAATTTTTTTATTAGTAATATACATTGCTAAGAACTTCATTTGGACAACTTTAAAGGTGATTTTTTGCTCAATATTTATTTTTTTGCACCCTCAGATTCCAGATTTTCAAATAGTTGTATCTCGGCCAAATATTATACTATCCTAAAAAAACATACATCAATGGAAAGATTATTCAGCTTTCAGATGATGTATAAAATTAAATTAACAAATCTGACCATTATGACTGATTTTGTGGTCCAGGGTCATATATATAATATACAAATATAAAAAAAATATTCAAAATCATGCAACTGATGCTGTCCACATTACATGTGCATTTAATGAACAAGTATTTCAGAATTTTTTAGGCTAAAAAATAATTTTAGTGTTTATGTATGTTTTAGCATTGAGCGTGACTCAACAGTCTTAAATCTAAAACGCTGCAGAGACATTAAATCAAATGTCAGGAGGTTTTATTATACCCTCTGTACAGGCAAGAACATGTTTCCATATCACAGCATGCATTGTTTTCCTTCTTGCACTGATGGAAATAGGTCCGTCTTTAAGGAAACCATTGACATATAATATTAAGCTATACATTACATATTGTGTTAGTTTTGTTTTTCATCCAACACTAAAGCACATTTCCTTACATTTTTCTTTTACTACTTTGTCTTTCAGGATTAGATAGAAATTAATCAAATTCAAATGTATCAAGAAAATATGAATACATATGGCAACTCTGTTCCACAACGTAACTGCGTGATGAAATTCCTCATTAGAAATTACATAAATTATAAACTTAATTAATTGTTCGCGCATAAACACTAATATTTTGTTGTTTTTTATTCTACAGAGAGCATAAAGCGCTCAAAAGCGATTATTAAATTATAATTAGCCTAATATAATTTCACTCATTTTGAGGTAAGGGTTTGAAAATGTATAAATAGGCCTTTATAAATTCATAAAATAAGCATTAAATTAATTAAAAGGTAAATGAATAGGCTACTTTGTACTGTTTTTGTGCCTCGTGCAGCTAAATGTTAAACGTTTCCCAAAAAGTAACTAGTCTACTACTTTAGTAATCGGATCGTTATTTTACCTAAAAATATATACATAAATAAAAATAATAACAAAAACACATTATAAAAAATATTATTGCATCGTTATTTTAAGTAAAAAAAAAATACATACATAAAAATATAAAAATAAAACGCATAATAAAAAGTATATCGTTTTAACATATTGCGTAAAAGTGTTAACATAACCTCTAGTCAACATAGGTGTATTTTCCACATGACACGGCTGCGTATTCACAGCGCCTTGAAAATAAAGACTCGAGCGTCCTCCGAAAGTGTCCGTTTTAACGTTACCTCTATGGGGCTGACGGGAGCGGACGGTAACGGCTGCAGATAGTCCGGGTGCAGGATGTGTCCGGTCCGAGCGCTCAGCATTTTAAACGGCGGCGAGTGCAGGAACGGTTCCCGGGGTCGCTTCTTTTCCCAAACGAGATCAACCACACTAAACACGGCAGACTCCGGAGGCAGCGTGATCATGTCCCACTTCTTTCCGTGTGATCTGGAAACGCATCTGCATACGGACCAAAAGTAGCTCCCAAGATGCCAAACAAATAGTAGGCTATGAGGAAAAACGGAATAATCCTTAAAGGTTGTTGCTGGGCAAAGCGTAGAAGAAGAGTTCGGAGCGCATCTTCTCTTCTTCCGCGTCGCGCACTCACTTTGAGCTCAGCTCCGCGCACCAGAGATTAAAGCCTCCGCCGCCGGCCAATCACAGCGCGGCGTGAGATGATTGACAGCTCCGGGGGAGGCGCGTCGCCGTTGTGGGCGTTTGTTTTGGCCATATTGAGGAGGTAAAAACAAATTATATGAAACACATATTATGAAATTATTTCTCTTTAATAAATTGATCTGCACTGGGTATATTGTTATTAATAAATATATATATTCACTGAAAAAAATAACAAAAAAAATCTTAAAACACATTTTAAGTAAATTGTACTGCTCTGTACAGTCTACTTACTATTGAACTGAACATTCATAAAGGAATTAAGTAAATATTATGTATATTTTAATAAATATTTATGCATAATTTCATGTAGCTATAGAATTAAGTAACCTAAAAATGTAATATTCAGAGCCAGAAGAGCAATAATTAAATTATTTAAATAGTCTTTAGCAAATCCAAAGCTTAGCTTTTAAAAGTTTAAAATGTTCAAACTAAAAATAATAGCTAAAAACATTTCAAAATATTAAAACAACCAAGGTATGAGTATAAAAATGATTCTAACATGACACTAAGCCAAACACCGCATATATATATATATATATATATATGTTATTTCATTTCCATGCAGTAATGTTGAAGTAAAGTTACTAAAATAAATACGATTTATTAAAACTAAAACTAAAGAAAATACAAATATAAAAATAATATATTATTTACTTATATATTCAAGCAACTCTGTTTATGCTAATTTCCTCATTCTTTTGTCTTATCTTAACTTTTTTAAATTGTACATCACTTTTTATTATGTATATTTCCTTTTAGTTTTGTGTCTATTCTGTACCGTGCACCTTATGCAGAAGCTTTGCAATTTCGTTGTATCTTGTGTACAATGACAATAAAAGGAAATAAATAAATACTACTAAACATAACAACAAAAGCAATGATAAAGCTTAAAAACAGGATCAAATCAACCTCATTAATTATTCATGCCCCAGTGCATGATGGGAACAGTATCAGAAAAAGCTGAGTAGGTTTTGCTTATTTTTATCATGTTTATATTTACGCTTTAACTTCTACAAGCTTTATACTAAATAAAGAATTCACTTATTTAAATTGCCTGAACTAACTTTTTCATAGAAGCGACATTGTTTTTCTGTAGTATCTACTGCACCACAGACTCATTTCTCTCGGTGTAGTCTGATGAGCGATGGCTCAAAGCAGGTCAGATGACTTCATAAGCAGTAAACTGTCATATTAGAGCTATAAACTACAAACCTGAGGACTGCTGCACCAATTTAACCGGCCTCTAATAAAAATCACCGCTCTCTGATGACACGTCCAACAAATATTCCAAAAACCATAAAACCCAGGCGTTCGAAATAAATTAAATTAGAGAAGAAACCATAAATGTCATATCTGGTGATGCAAGAATATGATCTAGTGTGCGTCTGGGAATATTAATTGTTTACTAATGCAGTGTTGATTGTTATGAATCATCGGGCCGCGGCTGATGGATGAGCGGGGGTTGCTGTTCTCGGCGGCGGCTGTCAGATCTGAGTTATTAGGGCCAGAAACCCCCCCCCCCCCCCATCTTTATTGTGCGGGTGATGGATGACGTCCAGCGCACGGGCGTTATTCCATAATGGGAACACGTTTCAGACGGGCCATATTTCACCACATTTAAGTAGAACGTTTTAACGCCTCCTCGATATTTCACATCCCTCTGGCATATTTATGGAAAACTCCACGCATGCAGATATAATTACACGCTACGGCCTGTAGGACTAAACGTACAGAGACAGTTTTATTAAAGCTAAAGATGTTCATTTGTGTAACTGTTTAGAAAGTTAACTCTGATTTTCAGTAAATTATGTGTTTATTATGCATGCATTTTATTTCATTTTGCTTTGTTTATTTTTTTATTTGCTTGTTTTTTTTTTATAAATCTTCAAACTCATTTGACCTGCTGAGGATAGGAAATATTACTGCTACTAATAATATTATTTAATATTAAACATTTACTTGCTTGCTGGTTTGTTTTTTTCTGAGTTGTGCATAACAGTATCCACAAAATCTATTGAGATGAAGACCAGGAAGTTATGCCCTCAACAGAAGGCAGAAGATTAATAATCAGGTATTTAATTAACATTCAATAATATACAGATAACATGAACATGTCCTATTTAATTTTATTTTTATATTTTAAATTAAATTTTTATTTTATCTTATTTTATTTTGATATTTTAAATTAAATTACATTTTTATTTTATTATCTTATTTTTTATATTTTAAATTACATTTTTATTTTATCTTATTTTATTTTGATATTTTAAATAAAATTGTATTTTGATATTTTATTTATTTATCTGAATTGGACACAAAATGTGAAATAGAATATAGAGTATTTTAAGTATTTAGACACTTAATATTAATAATCAGTTATTTGATTAACATTATGTTCAGATAAAATGTGAGCAGGATCTATTTTATTTTATTGATCTTTTTTACTGGAGCGCCACCACATTAACTTAGGAGCTGACTTCAACATGTTTAAAATAAGTTAAATATATATTGCAAATTAATCACGAAATTGTTAGCACCTATTAAAAATCAAAACTGTATTTCGTTTGTGTGTGTGCGAGGCGCCGGACTAAACTTTTGAAATGCATGTGACTTGAGGCTGAGCTCTAATTGGCTTGTTTCAGATTTGCACCTAAGACCCGCCCACTTTAGATCTGAGCGAATCAATTTAGTTTTTAGATATTTTGGCCTCATGTGATTGGACCGTTCTCGACTGTCTCTTTTCTGAGACGATTTTAACTTTACAAAAACATCCTTTCACAAGGAATTCAAATGAAGAAAAACATAAAATACAAATGCAGATCATGGAGATTGGACGGAGTTGGCGAGCAGGATGCGATGTAAAGTCATGCCTTTTATTGTTTTTCCCTGATTAGTATTTAAGTCCTGTCACGGAAGCGTTGGCGATGACACGGAAGGTAATTAGAACAATGCAGTTTAACTTGAGCCCATCATCGAGAACCAAGCACAGCTGGCTTGTGTAGATCAATGGTTGTCTCTTTTCAAGTACATTATGAGTAAGGATTATTATGCAAATATATAAATAATATAGTGTCCCATATTCAGTCTGACATATACACTATATTGCCAAAAGTATTGGCACCCCTTCTAATGAAAGGTTTGACTACTTTAGTAATTTCCATGAGTACAAATCTTAATGTTTAAGCATATAATGATATTCTAGGGAATCTAATTGTATAGCAACAGTTTGGACAGAACCCTTTTCTATTCTAACATGACAGTGTCTCTGTGTATAAGACAAGAATCAAAGAGAAATGATGATTCAGTCAGTGTGGAAGAACTTGACTGGTCTGCAGAAAGCAGCTGAACACCTCTGGTGATGAATGAAATGAATACTTCACTGTTTTCGATTGTACGATAAGTAAAACAAGAAACCTTTCATTGCATGTTCAGAGGATCAGCTAGTAACAGATAAGCGTTGTAATTGAGCGTATTGCTTTTAATGGGAATTGGAAACTCTGGAGAGACGTTCATTCATTCAGCAGATCATGTGAAGCTCTGCTCGTTATCTTCTCCTCATTAATCTACGCCAGAGACGCATCGAGCAGGACCTGATGGGGTAGTAAAGAAAGAGAAAACGCCATTAAGCACATGCAAACATATGGTGAGCTGCTTTCCCTGGGCGGCGTGTGCATGGTCGAGCAGCGTTGCAATAAATAAAGCTGCACACAAACAAGGAAGAAAACACCCTGCTGCTCCTGCTCCGGCAGAACTAACCTGAAAACACACAAAACACATAACCTAAAACTCGTTTAACACGCAGCATTCAAGCGTTGTGGTCTTAATGCTAAAAGAAACAAAAGCAAACACAATCCCCTTTGTATTTTATCATTTAATTTAATTACATTTTGTTATTTTTATTGCTTTACTTTTTTTTTTTTTTTTTTTTTTATTTTTTTGTTTTGTCATTTGATTTTATATATTGATATTTTATTTTATTTATTTAATTTTACCACAATTTTTATTTAATTGCATGTATTTATTTATTGTTTTTCTATTATTTTGTAATTTTTGTTTTCAATTTTTTAACATTTTATTTATTTTTTTAGCAATTTATTTGATTTATTTTTTCATTTTATTTTAAAAGATCTGAATCGGACACAGAATTGTAAATAAGATATAGAGTATTTTGAGAATTATTGCATGCCTCAATTATCTGAATGTCATAACTTTTGTTTTGAGAAAAGCTCCTGCAGCAGATGAAATATGATTTTGATATTGGCGTAGTCTAATGCAATGACATTCAGACACGTTTAAGTGTCACACGAGCAGTGTCGGGGAAAGTTACTTTTAAAAGTAATGCGTTACAATATTGCGTTACTCCCTAAAAAAGTAACTAATTACGTTACTTAGTTACTTTTTATGGAAAGTAATGCGTTACATTACGTTACTTTCGCGTTACTTTTTAAATATGAGCAGGGCTTGATTGTTTGTTTTTAATACAAGAAGTTATATTTATAGCAAATATAAAAGCCTTTCACACCAAAAAGTGTAATGAATAAACCTCAGACTGAAGGACGAGTAAATCACGTCTGTACAGAAGAACACAGGAGAAGTTCAACACTCTTCAGCAATAAAACAACAATGTTAGTTTATCTAAAGTAATTTTTTCTTATTAATATGGTTGAACTGATCATCAAAGGTCAGCAGCAAACACATCGTTAATAAAATGAGATTAGATATATTTGTGTTGTTTAACATATTTAATTATTGCAGGTTTGCGTCATATTCTGAGTTTGTATTTCACTGTTTTAATTCATTTTGATGAATACTGAATCTGTTTTTTGCGAGTGGGATGAATTAATACACATTCATATTTAGTCTAGATTAGATCTACAGTAAGATCATGTTCACACGGCGCACTGTCATCAATAAATGGAGAAAAAGTAACTCAGATATTTTCTAGTAAATTAAAAAGTAATGCGTTACTTTACTAGTTACTTGAAAAAGTAATATTATTACGTAACTCGCGTTACTTGTAATGCGTTACCCCCCCAACACTGCACACGAGTGTCTAAATACTTTCTTCGGCCGCTCTAACAGCTCTTGTCTACTAATGTACAGAGTGACACAGATGGACAGACTGAAGTGTTCGCTCTGACAGACAGACAGGTTTAGATCGGTGAAAGGAGACATTCATGTCATTGTATACCTCTTTCTCAAGCTGTCAAGATGCTGGAGCTCTTAAAAGAGTTTAACCTTGTCACAAGGACTGCTGTCATCTCTCGTTATCAGACCGAATCCTTCAGACAAACAGTGTGCTGTCTTAAAGCGCTCGAGTCAACAGATGCAGAGGTCAGGTGTAAAGTCATGAGTGTATGGAGGAGTCATTGTGCATCGGTGCTTGTTTGGTTTAGATTGTGTACTTTTGTCATTTTTGTAGATTTTTAATTTTTTTTCATTTAATGTTATTTCAAGCTGCTTTTTAGTATCATTGAGATACTGTTACAGTTTCCTTTTTAGATTTTGAATTAATATATATATATATGTATTCTGCTTCCATGTTAATTTTAGTTATAGTTTTAGTAAAAGTGTTTGTCATTTTAAATGTTTTTTTTTATATATATATATATATTTACATAGTTTTTATTAATTTGTATTTGAGGTTTAGTTTTAGTTATTTGAAGCTAAGCTAAATGTGAAATGTTGCCTTGGAAACTGGCTGAAATAAATGTTATTTCTGTTTACATTTATTTAAAATGTATTTATTCAAGCTTAATTTCATTTCAAGTATATTTTTCAAATACATTTTTTATTAGTTTTAGTTAATTATAATAACCCTGTTTTTTTTTTTTTGTTTCAATTTTAGTTTTAGCTAACTATAATAATATCCCCCCCTCCGAACCTATTAAACAAATAATATTACTTGAAGTCCCAGTATGACATTAAATTCATATCTCAATAATTTTACAACACATTCGCATGTTCATAGCTCTGTGATGTTGGGTTATGGTTACAAGACATGAAAGTAAATAGATCAAATATGTACATTTTTCATTTTGAAATTATGTATGCTGAACAACTTTATATATATATATATATATATACACTGACCAAACGTATTATTGCAACACTTTTGTTTTTGCCCCCATTTTTCATGAGCTGAACTCAAAGATCTAAGACTTTTTCTATGAACACAAAAGGCCTATTTCTCTCAAATATTGTTCACAAATCTGTCTAAATCTGTGTTAGTGAACGAGATAATCCATCCACCTCACAGGTGTGGCATATCAAGATGCTGATTAGACAGCATGATTATTGCACAGGTGTGCCTTAGGCTGGCCACAATAAAAGGCCACTCTAAAATGTGCAGTTTTATCACACAGCACAATGCCACAGATGTCGCAAGTTTTGAGGGAGCGTGCAATTGGCATGCTGACTGCAGGAATGTCCACCAGAGCTGTTGCCCGTGAATTGAATGTTCATTTCTCTACCATAAGCCGTCTCCAAAGGCGTTTCAGAGAATTTGGCAGTACATCCAACCGGCCTCACAACCGCAGACCACGTGTAACCACACAGCCCAGGACCTCCACATCCAGCATCTTCACCTCCAAGATCGTCTGAGACCAGCCACCCGGACAGCTGCTGCAACAATCGGTTTGCATAACCAAAGAATTTCTGCACAAACTGTCAGAAACCGTCTCAGGGAAGCTCATCTGCATGCTCGTCGTCCTCATCGGGGTCTCGACCTGACTGCAGTTCGTCGTCGTAACCGACTTGAGTGGGCAAATGCTCACATTCGATGGTCTGGCACTTTGGAGAGGTGTTCTCTTCACGGATGAATCCCGGTTTTCACTGTACAGGGCAGATGGCAGACAGCGTGTATGGCGTCGTGTGGGTGAGCGGTTTGCTGATGTCAATGTTGTGGATCGAGTGCCCAGTGGGGTTATGGTATCGTGGACAATGGCTGCACAGAGATACCGTGAAGAGATCCTGAGGCCCATTGTTGTGCCATTCATCCACGACCATCACCTCATGTTGCAGCATGATAATGCACGGCCCCATGTTGCAAGGATCTGTACACAATTCCTGGAAGCTGAAAACATCCCAGTTCTTGCATGGCCAGCATACTCACCGGACATGTCACCCATTGAGCATGTTTGGGATGCTCTGGATCGGCAGAGATCTGGATGGATTATCTCGGAAAAAGAGAAGTTCTCACTAACACAGATTTAGATACATTTATGAACAATATTTGAGAGAAATAGGCCTTTTGTGTACATAGAAAAAGTCTTAGATCTTTGAGTTCAGCTCATGAAAAATGGGGGCAAAAACAAAAGTGTTGTTTACAATTTTGTTCACTGTATATATATATATATATATATATATATATATGCTGCACAGCCCATTTCTTTATTTCACATTTAAATAGCTATCAGTTTTTCATCAACTCACAAAACTCAATTTGGGAAAACCAGATCTATAGTTTAAACTTTACATGCTATTAGTTAATGCATAAACGATGCAGGAGTATCTAAAACGTACAGGCCCTTTTTTGTCAATTTAAAGCAATGCACTCCATGCTTTTGCACGTAAAAATGCATTCTCTCTTTTTGCTCTATAAAAGTCAACGAGTGCGTAACTGATGAGACAATTTTCCCTTGCTTTAAGCTGCAGTCTTAAACTCTGAGCTGACAGGAGCCATTACCACGAGCTGATCTCAACCGCTTTGAGAAGACGTGCTTCTGACATCTCCATAGCAGGTGCGTCTCAGGTGCGTCCTCTTCTCCGCTCGTGTGGCAGCGTTAACCAAACTCAAACTCTCGAAACGCTTCCAGTCAGTCTGTGACTGTGGACAGCATTTGGACTCTTTTTTTCTTTTAAGGGTGTCTTATTAATTAGTTAAAGCCGTGGACCTCAGAGACTCGTCAAGACGCTGGATTACAGACGGACATCCGTGTTATCAGCAGGTGCGTCCAAAACCCGCCTGATTCAGTTCTGCCTCCCAATACATCTGACGAGTCTGGAACGAATCCCTGCAGCGCCTGCAGCCGGAGCGCCTGACGTCTGCCGTATTATTGTCGTAAGAACGCTTTGAAAAATCCTGATGTTCTGACGGCCCTTCACTTTTACTAACAGTCTTATGAGGATCATTTGCCACAAAGTTTCTTCAAGACGAGTCGACATACAACTCATCAGAACAGTGATGAATGATCAGGTTTAAATAATAACCAGACAGCAACTTATGGTTTTGCATTAGGAACTGTTCTTTGCATTTGGCTCTTTCACTAAAATGTGTCGTAAAATCGTGAATTTGATCATTGCTAATTTCATACGAGTACAGTGTCTGTTTGACATCAGCAGTTTTAAACTCATTTTATGACTGTATGTCACATATGAGGAGAAATGGTGTAAAACATAAACATAATTACAAAGAAACAAGTGTAAGTAACACATTGAATTAAACATGACATTTTGAAGTAGACTCTGGACAACTAATATTTGTTTTAATAACAGATAATTTCCAATATATATATATGTATATATTATTATCTTGTTATTTTTTACAATGTAGTTGGGTTCAAAAGTCTGAGACCACGTTACATTTTGTTCTGTTTTCTTTCCTTTTCTATTCCTTACTTTTTACCTTTTCCTTCCTAATGTCAGTTTAAGCTTTTTTTCCTTTCATTTTTGTTTCTTTTAACTTTTCCATTTCCCATTTTGTATCCTTTTTCCGTTTCAGTTTACTTCCCTTCCTGTTTCCTTTTCCTTCCTCGTCCTTTTCTTTACCTTCATTTTTATTTCCATTTCCGTCCTTTTCCCATTTCAGTTTACTTTTTACTTCCCTTCCGTTTTCTTTCTAGTTTCTGTTAATTTACTTATTTTTCCCACTTCTGTTTCCTTTTCATTTCTGTTTCTGTGTATTATTTTGTTTAAATGGGGGGTGAGGGGTAGGTAAACAAATGAAAATAGTATAAAAAATATTTATTTCTTTCCTATTTCCTTTAACTTTTCTATTTCCAATTCCCATTTCAGTTTTTTTTCTTTTCATTTTCTTGCCTTTTCTCATTTGTTGACTTTTTACTTCCCTTACTGTTCCTTCCTTTCCCTATTCATTTCTTTACCTTTTCCACTTCAATTTCCTTTTTAGAGGATTTAAAAAATGTCATAGGATTTTTTATTTTGATATAAAAACAGAAAAGTTAAAGCAATCAGATATTCAATGCAGTCAATATTTTTTCCAAGTAAAGGAACTGTTTTACCTGTTGGCCTATAATATATTACTTAGATGAAGAATTGAATTGTCCAGATAATTACATTTAAGCCTGAAGGGAAAAAGACATAAGGCTGAAATGTAATTGTATAATTTCTTAAAACTAATCCGAATGAATAATTAAGTTCATGTTATCAAGGAAGATTGCATAAAGACCAAGACATTCTGGGTTGTTGAATTGAGCGTTTGACTGGAACTGCTAGTGTAACTTGAATGAGTTTCTGCAGTGTTTGCGCTCTCAGCTGAAGTGCATTAAGGCGGTGATGGGATCAGTGTCACTCGAGGAATGAATAGACACCGTGTCTCGTGGGCAGATCGGGGATTATCTTCCGGGACGCTTCCGTCAGGATCACGGTCGGAGCGCTGAGAGCAGGTGAGGATGAGGAGTGTGTCCTGCGCTCTGACAGTCTCACTAGCAATCAATGTTTCCTCTTTGCAGTAAAAAAAATCATGTTTTCCTTTCTTTCCTATTTGCTACCATTTCTGTTTCCTTTTTCATTTCTGTTACTTATTCCTTCACTGTTCTACTTTTTACTTCCCTTCCTGTTTTTTTCCTTCCTCTTGTTTCCTTTTTCCTTTAGTTTATTCCTTTTAACTTCCGTTTCTGTGCTAATTTTTTCATTTTCACCTTACTTTCTTTTTATTTCCTCATACTTCCCACTTCAGTTTCCCTTACTTTTCTTGTTTATATCAGTTTCCTTATATTCTGCTTCATTTGTTTATTTGTGCTCCTTTTCCTTTCCCATATGATTTATCTAATTTCACTTTTCTCATTCTTCCTTCCTGTTTTCTTTCTTTCCCTCTCGTTTCTTTTTTGTTTCCTTACCTTTTCCACTTCCTTTTTCTTTTTAATTTGTTTCTTTTTACCCCAATTTCTTTTTCTTTTCGCATTTCCTTACCTTTACCAATTCAGTTACCTATTTACATCTCTTCTTTTTTCCTTTTCTTTCTTCCTCATTTCCATTTAATCTGACATCTTTGTTTCCTTCACATTTGACTATTTCTGTCTCCTTTCTTATTTCTTTTCCCTCTTCATTTCACTTTTTCCATTCCAGTTACTTTTTTACTTCCTTCCGGTTTTCTTTCCTTCATCTCTCATTTCCTTGTCTTTTTGGTTTCTTTACTTTTTCCACTTTCATTTCCTTTTTTAATTTAATAAAGGTACTTTTTTAGTTTCTTTTTATCTCCCTTTTTCTTTTTATTTCACATTCCTTACATCTCATTTCAATTTCCTAATTATATATTTTAGTTTTCTGCCTTCCTCATCTGTTTCATTTTACGTTTTTGCTTCTTTAATTTGTTTTTATTTACCGTGTCCTTTATTTCCTTGCTTGTTTTCTTTTGTTTCCATTTTTTATCATTTCCATTTCGTTTCCTCTTACTTTTAGACTTTTATTTCCTTTAATGTATTTTCTTTCCTTCCTGTTTCCATTTCCAATTCCTTTGGCTATTTACATAATTGTTCCGGTTTCCTTTCCTTCCTATTTGGCACTGATGGCCAGTCAAGGTCCAGGGACAATACTGAGTCTAGTGACGATGTTAATGAGGCACATTTTCCTATCCAGAATGGAAACATCTTCAACATAATACCGTTTCAGGGCTTCACGTGTGATGCAGATCCGTGCTGTCTCACATGTTTAAAGCAGCATGTCTCTTCCTTTCTCTCCACTGTCCTGCGTGAGCTGGATTTGTGGAGCTGTATGCTGTCTCCCGTCAGCGTGAAGTTTGCCGTGTCTGGGTTGTGTTTCGCAGCAGCTCATCAGAATGAATGATTAAGTGTGAAACGGGACGGGAGGCAGGTGCTCTCGTTCGCTCGCTCCTTTACACCAAATCAATCGCGGCCTGGACCGCAGGGCATGCTGGGACTGCGCCGCGAGGGCCTGACGCACACGGACTCTTTCATGAGGCTGTTTGAAGATCAGGAGAGAGTCAGTCGTGTGAGTAACTCCTCTATCTATCTGTCTAAACTCTCACAGAAACTCACACGCTTCATTTTGATCCGTATTTACCTTTAACTTTCAGATTAGAGTGTTGCTTATGTCGCATCAATAATGCAATACATAAAAATCAATTACTGTCTGTGTACAGAATTCAGATTAGACCTAACAGAGAAAATCACTTTGGAAGTCTGAAAATGCATCCATACTGGTTATATTTTTATAAATTAATTATTTATATCTGTCTGTCTGTCTGTCTGTCTGCCTGCCTCAGAGAGAATGTTTGACTACGTGTGTGTGTGTGTGTGTGAGAGAGAGTGTGTGTGTGTGTGAGAGAGGTAGTATGTGTGTGTGTGTGTGTGTGTGAGAGAGAGGTAGAGTGTGTGTGTGTGTGTGAGAGAGAGTGTGTGTGCGTGTGTGTGAGAGAGTGTGGGTAGTATGTGAGTGTGTGTGTGTATGTGAGAGTGTGTGAGTGTGTGTGTGTGTGTGTGAGAGAGAGTGTGTGTGCATGTGTGTGTGTGTGTGTGTGTGTGTAAGAGCGTGTGTGAGCGAGTGTGTGTGTGTGTGTGAGAGAGTGTGTGTGCGTGCGTGTGTGTGTGTGTGTGTGCCTATGTGAGAGAGAGTGTGTGTGAGAGAGGTAGTGTGTGTGTGTATGTGTGTGAGAGTGTGAGAGAGAGAGTGCGTGAGTGTGATTGTGTGTGTGTGCGTGCGTGCGTGCGTGTGTGTGTGAGAGAGAGAGAGAGTGTGTGCCTATGTGAGAGAGAGTGTGCGTGTTGTGTGTGTGTAGTCAAGGTGTCTTGTGTGTGTGAGTGTGAGATATAGAGTGTGTGTGTGAGTGTGTGTGTGTGCGTATGTGGTTCTGATGGAGTCACCTGCATCGTGCCGTGGTGTTAATGAGAGTCTCGGCTCCTGCGGAGGTTAAATCTCCAGCGTTAGTTACACTCTGTTGTCCCGTGTGCTTTAACATGCCGCTTCCCAAATGATCTGGCTCCAGGGCTCAGATTTTACTCTGGACATCAAGTGGTGATTCAACACAGTCCCAAAATCTTGATGGCTTCATGCTGTCAGCAGCAAATAATTCTCCACACTAAACACATTGTGCTCAATAGAGATCACGATGAGAGTATGTCACACAACCTGTCCGTGTTGGCATCGGATTCATTTGACCAGATTCAGAGACCAAAGAGGGAAATGGAAAGGGCTTTTTCCTGAAAAAAAGTGGTTGGTTGCATTTTCATAATGTGCATTTAGCATTGTTTTATGATTTTGTCTGTCATTACGTCTCATTCAAGCCTTCATACAAACACACAGGAACCGGCTGAACTGAGACCACAGTTATAAACCTGACTTTAGGCATTTACAAGCCCTCTTAGAACGGAAGAGCCTTAAGAAAGAACAGAAAATCAACACCAATGATGCCACTTTCTAAAACATACTGATACCATTGTACTGGGATTAACACTTGAGGTGCACGGTTATTATTATTAACTCAAACTAAAACCATATGTTTCTTGAAATAAACATTAACTGAAATAAAATAAAAGCAAACTTATTTCAGGCAGTTGCCATTAAGGCACCATTTCTTTTTTTGTTTAGTTTAAGTTGAACAACTGACATTTCTAAAAATAAATAAACTAAAATGATAATAAAAAAAATACTATATAGGCATAAAAAACTGAAACTAATAAAAGTGACAAACACAAAAAAATTACTAAAACTGTAACTAAAATTAAAGTGAAAACAAAATCTAATTCAAAATAGTAACAATAAATAAAATAATGATGATATTTAGATGTTAGCATTTTGATGTATACCATGATAATAAAGAATTACTACATGCATGCATTTACAAAAGTCCTTAATTTTAATTTGGAAATAGATTTTTTTTAATGAAGTAGAAAATAATAATATTATATACCATTTTATATATTGAAAAAATAGATAATATTTTTTGCCTTTTTTAATTACCTCTTGCTCAGACTGTGTTTGTGGTTCACTGTTTATGAGCCGAGTATCCACACATCTTGTTTTACTATTTTTCATTTTCCCGACAGATACTAAAGGATCAGATGAAGATGAAAACCCTGAACGCAGGCGTTTCATTTGCTGTGGGATTGATGGAGCAGCAGATCTGTGTCTTTCAGCATGTGATTCTGAGCTTTAATTCACTCCGACACAGCTGCGGTCACACGCCGACCGCGTCAGGTGTAAATCAAACACCACGCTGCTATAATCACACATTATTGTCTCTTCTAGGTGAGCTGAACTCTCAAAACAGCCACGTTTACTCAAAAAGCCAACTCAAATTCTCCAAAGAACTGTGAAGTCAACAGTAGTTTGTGAACTAACATGCACACGTTATATTTAGTCATTTGACACATACTGAATGAGTACAAACTTTTTATACATGCATCCAAAAATAAAATAAAAATAATGTGTTATGTATAAAAATATACTCAAAATACTAAACAGTGTTATTTTACTATCAGTGATATACTACTGTGGTTTATGTTTAAAAGTTTGAAATCGATTTTGTTATATTTATTGTCTTCACTTGAATTTCAGTTAAGCATTCGCTGTAAAAAATCAAAAGTTGAGAAAGCTTAAAACTTTAAGGTAGCTTCAGGAGATTTTTGAGTTTTCTCAACTTTTTGTTGTATAAACTGAAAACTACAAGTTAAGAAATCTCACAAATCTGCTGAAGCTGGTTGCCTTAAACTTTTACGTTTTCTCAACTTTTACAGTGTTTTTTTTTAAGTATTTTTGTGTTTTCGTCATTTATTTATTTTATGCATGCATTCAGAATGAGAAAAATGATATTTTATAGATGCATCCAGAATGAGGTCACATGGTTTGGGGGGAGGGGTTATAAAGTAAGGGACTGATGACATCAGAGGAAAAGAAAAATCAGTCACTATATGAGGCCTTTCTTCTCTCTGATGAATTCCGACTCCATTGCAGGTTTATATTTGTTGATTTATAATTCTAACTTTATTTCAGGTTTTTCATCCAAACATTCTGGACACTAAAGAGACTGAACCCTCTGAACTGACTTCCAGTAACTCCCTCCCCAAACACACACGGCTGTGTGAAACGGTAAATACGTTTTAAGATCTCGGGTGGAGCGTTCAGTGAGAATTTAAAGCCGTGACATTTGCGGTGCAGCCGTTTGTCACAGCGCTGTCTAAAGAGAAGAACATCAGCAGACGCCGCTGACCTCAGACCTGACCCCGACACACAACAGCTGCGAGTCAGAGAGCATTCGCTCAGGCAGTTCAGACTCCCTCCAAACCTGGGGGACTTACTTACCAAATTCTGACTTTTCTTTGCTGAAAATATATACTTATCCTCGGCCATTCAAGATTAGGATGAGTTTGTTTCTTCATAAGGTTTGGAGAAATGTGTCTCTGCATCAGTGTCTCAGCAATGGATGCTCTGCAGTGAATGGGTGCCGTCAGAATGAGAGTCAGTTAACATCTGGAGATAACAAAAGCTGAAACAAATCCAGCATTAAGATGTTTTGACCATCAAACATAATCCATAATAACACTTCCTCAGTGAAAAAGTGTTCTGGTCTGAATCAGGAGAGAAATCTGCACAGATCAAGCACTGTTTACAAGATAAAACAGATCTAAACAAATATGTGGCTGGATTTTGATGTGGAGATAGACTTTTTCACTGGAGGAAGAGATATGGATTATGGACTCATATTTTGGATTTGTTTAATCTTTTGTCTTCTCCAGATGTTAACTGATGGACTGGAGTGCTGTGGATTATTGTGATGTTTTTATCAGACTCTCATTCTGACGGCACCCATTCACTGCAGAGCATCCATTGCTGAGACAGTGATGCAGTGCTACAAATCTGGTGAAGAAACAAACTAATCTCGGATGACCTGGGGATGAGGAGCTTTTCAGCACACTGCCATTTCTGGCTGAACTATAACAGATCACTCGCCGAGGTATTTTGCATGTTTGGGGCTAAAGTGAGATGAATTATTTCATTCAAATTTCTGGATAGTTTATTGCTATCTCCTTGGCCCTCAGTGTGTGTGTGTGCGTTGTGTGTGTGTGTGTGTGTGTGCGCGTGCGCGCTATGTGTGTGTGTGCGTGCGTGTGCGCGCGCGTGGGCGTGCGTGCGCGTGTGTGTTCTTGAGCAGGTGGGACTGCAGACGTGTCTCTCACCTGTGCTGATGGCTGTTCATGAGAGCTTTGATCAGCTGACAGCTCAGGTTCCCTCCATCAGTTCAATCACGTCTCTCTTGTTGTTGCTCTGGCTGATCATCTGAACTGAGACTGACCTCTTACAGGAATGTTACGGGTTCAGTAACACCGAAGATCTGCTGTCAGCACTTGTGCTGTGATGTTGTTTACCACAAAAGACCATTTTTGTGCCGTCCTTCAGTTTGTAAATGCAAACAATTATTGCATTTAACTTACAATGGAAGTAACCAGGTTAGTTTCTGCAAAAACTGGTCTGATGACAATTTCTGCTCACCAAGGCTGCATTTATTTGATCAAAAATACAGTTAAAAATGTAAAAATGTGTAATATGATTACAATTTAAAAAAATGTTTCTATGCAAATATATGTAATTTATTTCTGTGATCAAATCTGTATTTTCAGCATCATTACTCCAGTCTTCAGTGTCACATGATCTTCAGAAATCATAATAATATGCTGATCTGCTGCTCAAGAAACATTTCTGATTATTATCAATGTTGAAAACAGTTGTGCTGCACAATATTTTTGTGGAAACCGTGATACATTTTATTTTTCAGGATTCGCAGATAAACAAAGTTCAAAAGAACAGCATTGATTTGAAATAGAAAAAACATTATAAATGTATTGCCACTTACTGATCAATTTAATGCATCCTTGATGAATAAAAGTATTCATTTCTTTCATTCTTTTATTCTTGCTGACCCCAAACGTTTGAAGGGTAGAGTGTTTTCCAGGTGTCTGGAAGGGATCATCCGGAAAAGAAAGTTGGCGACTAAGTTATTATATTTTATTTAAGAGATTACAAAGACAAACAGGCTTTATTATTGAGAATGCCGTGCGCTGATGAATCATTGACAGTGAGAGCAGGGACGTGCATTAGGAAAGCAAACAGTTGATTCTGATTTGACTCTGAAAGCCGCAGCATTCCTGTCAGAGGTCAGCCGGAGGTCAGCACAAACACCAGCGCTCGCTCTTTATCGTCTTGTCGAGTAGCTTGTAAAATCGACAGGATGCATGTAAATCACACGACCGCTTCTCCGTGAATCCTCAAGCTCGCGCCGGTGAAACAAAGAGCCGCTGTGTGCGGCATCAGCTGATAAGATGCTCACGGTGTCATAAGAGCTTTTATATGATGCAGATCTCAGATGATTTGAGTTCTGATAGGCATCGTAGCACAACAGAGCGGCCTTCATCAAACACACACACGCATGCACACGCACGCACACACACACGCACACACACACAGGCGCTGCAGCTGTGACTCTCCTGAACTCACCACAGTGCACACACACACACAGGCCTCACTGGATACAGATACAGTCACCGGCCGCGCTTTGAAGATCTTATCGCATTAGCGGTTCATTTCCTGAGTGAAACTCGCCAGTGTTTGCGCTGAACTGATTTTATAACCTCGTCCTGAAACCCAGCCTGCAATAGGGACTGTCACAGTTCGCATGTAACAGCTGTAAAATCAGATTTTCTATTGCATTCAAGACATTGCTTCTCTTTTGTATCAAATTATGAAATAATAATCATTGAATTTGAATTTGGTTATATTGTAATGGCAAAAACATTGATCAGTTATTTAGATTACATTAATTCAAAGTTGTCTGCTCTTTAATAACAATTTATTCTTCCATCATAACACAGCTTTTATAGTGATGTCATAGTAATGATGTGATTTCAAGATCATTTTCTTTCAGATGAGTTTGTGTAAGCTGATGTGTTAGCTGTGAGCGGTGCTTCAGACAAGAAGTACACTAACAAAGAGATCACATCAAAGAGATTCTGCACGATTCACCCATCTACGTCACGGTGTATACCAGTTCACCACACCCCCAAACTGCAGCCTGAGATCCCTCTGTGCCACGCACGCATGCACAGGAATGAGATGTTTCACGCTGCAAGCGATGACTCTCAGGAGGAGACGATGACCATCACTTCTGAACAGCGCTTAGTTTGGCACACTGTTCACAGAGTGCGATTGTGTGTGTGTGAGATTACACAACACACACACACACACATTTTCACTGGAGACAGATACAGCTGCAGCGCTTTGAAGATCTTATCGCATTAGCGGTTCATTTCCTGAGTGAAACTCGCCAGTGTTTGCGCTGAACTGATTTTATAACCTGTCCTGTCAACCGCCTGCATAGGGACTGTTGAAATGTGGCTGTGGAAAGGTTCTATTGAAATTAGTGAACAGACATTCTTTGCTATTAATGACTTTTGTTCAAAGTTGGCAGTGTGTGGTGTGTGTGTGAAATAATATAATCATTGTGTGTGTGTGTGTTTGTCGCAGTGTGTGTGTGTGTGTGGTGTTTGTCACAGAGTGTTTCTTTCTCTTTGTGTGCACGCGTGTGCAAAGATAAGATTCCTGAAGAGACAAAGTTACACAACCGCGGATATTCTTTATCAAATGTAAGATTCTGCCACATAAAACGGCACCATTTAAACACGCTCCACATGTCTGTCACGATGTGGAAATATTCTGTTTCACGCAAAGAAAGAAGCGTGGTTTCAGTCTTGATGCAGCTGTGTCAAGGAGATGGTAAAACTAAGGACATTATTAATTGTCTTTTACTTTAGTTTTGAAAGCATTTTATGAAGTTCGCTGATGACAATCTGTGCTTCTATGGACTGTAATTTTGTTATCAGTTTAAGTAAAGTTGTGCTCGTGTGTGTGTGTGTGCGCGCGTGTGTGTGCGCGCGCGCGCGTGTGTGTGAGTGTGTGTGTGGGTGAGAGAGGGGAGTTCATGTGTGTGTGGGTGTGTGTGTGAGTGTGAGTGTGACCGCGGCTTATGAGCAAACACATACGAGGATCATCACTGTGTCTGTCACGCGACTCTGTTTCCCCTCTCGGCTTGACTGATGGTAAAACATTGATTAATTGTCTTTACTTTAGGCTGAAGTTTGTGGTATTCGGCCAATCACAATGCACTGTGCCAGTTGGCCAATCAGAGCAGACTGTGCTTGTCGGAAGGAGGGGCTTTGTAGAAAACGAAGCTTTGAGAGAGGCGGGGCATAGAGGACCTACAATAATGTACAGTATTTGAAAAATATGTTTTTTGAACATTAAAGCATGCCAACACATTATGTTACACAAATACACCAAATAATGATATTTAAAAAAGCATCATATGACCCCTTTAAACGTTATTACTACTTGTTTCAGAACATTTAGAGAACATTCAAAAGTAATGCTCCTATAATGTTTGCAAAATTCTAAATTGGAATGTTCAAAAAATGTTTGAAAGTTAAGGCAACATTCCAATTTATCATTTTGCAAACATATATGCTGAATAACACAGGTTCAATTCCCAGGAAATGCATGCACAGATAAAAATAAAATAATAAAAATTACACAAAAAAACGAGTATAATAAAAATGAGCTACAATTATAAATGAATGTAATATGACTTAATATATAATATATCTAAAATTGCAATACAAATAATAACAAATATTATAAATCTCAATTAATATTACAAATTTTATAATGAAATTAATTTAAACTGAATGCAGTTATTGCCAAATTAAAGTGCCAAATAAAGAAATATATAAAGTGTTATTTTAGTATCATTTAGATATTTTTTTTTTAATTCATATTTTGAGTCCATTTTTATATTTGATGTTTTCATAAAAAACCTTTCAATAAGGTTCAACAGATTTGTTTTGGTCTTAGGTGGATAGTTGTATATGTGTGGTTTGTATGCGGACATGAGCGTGCGCGTGCGTGTTGTGTGTGTGTGTGTTTGCATTGATTGATCATTAACAGGCGTTCAGGCGGGAGTCAGAGAAACGAACGCGACCCAATCAGCTGCTGCCTGTCAGAAAGTGACATCATAATCACAGTCTTCAGGCCGGATCCGTGTGTGTGACGGTCTTTGTTCTGTGTGTTTTCCAGGCCTCACCTGTCCCGGTCCTGACAGCTCCAGCATTATCAGAGCCGTTAAGAGCTTCTGAGGCCATTCAGCAGGTTTAATTACACGCTGCGTCTCAGGACACGTCATGTGCGGATCATCAGAACCTTCAGGATATCAAGCGGCACGTGAAAACACAGTACTCAGGCCTTTCTAGGACCAAATCACTCACTCATTCACCTCTTAGAAATTCACAGAATACGGCATATAATCAAAGTGCTCCAGATATCAAAATCACTGTACCATGGTATTTATGGAGGTACCAAAGAGCACCATGCACTACTGATGAATCAGTACAAAAAATGAATATCAAATTGCAAAGACAAATTAATATAAAATAGTTCCTTTGTTAATAAAGTTTTATATATATATATATATATATATATATATATATTATTAGTATATTATAATATAGTATTTATTATTTATTTATTTAATTGTAAATAAATATAATTTGAATGCAATTAATGGGCATATGGATCAGAGTTATCCTAGTTAACTAAAACTGTAAAAACATTTTTACTTGTAATAAAACTTTAACTAAAATAAAATATATAAAAAAGTAAACTTATTTTATTTACACTAGCTGCCAAGGCAGCTTTACTCGTTTTCATTTAGTTTGACTTGATGTACTAAAAAATAACTATAACTAAAAATGAATAAAAACCATATAAACATCTTAAGAAAAAAAAACTGGTTCAAAATTTTAATAAAAATTATAATAGTATCTCAATGGTATTTATTTATTTATTTGTTTGTTAATTCATTAATGCATTTATTTAGCAGATGTTTTTATTCATGGAACCATTAATACATTGTTAATTTATATTATTTTTATTGAAAAGTATTGTTATATTACATTTGTTATTAAAATAATATAACTTTATAAAATAATATATTTTTTTATTATATGAATTTATAATTTTTATCATGGATGCATTTCCTGAACTCATCAGTTTCTTGCCTTTTTTCTGAGGGATTGGGCGAGTTGTTGTAGGGATGTGTGTGTTGTGTGTTTTCTGTGTGAGAACCGGATGTAACCTGATCTGAGAGTGTAATGAGACGCTCATGTCCAGACCTGCCACATTCACAGATTCATCCCAGACACTGAGAGAATGAAGACCAATCAGAAGTCTCAGAGCAGACACTGAGAGAATGAAGACCAATCAGAAGTCTCAGAGCAGACACTGAGAGAATGAAGACCAATCAGAAGTCTCAGAGCAGACACTGTGAGAATGAAGACCAATCAGAAGTCTCAGAGCAGACACTGAGAGAATGAAGACCAATCAGAAGTCTCAGAGCAGACACTGAGAGAATGAAGACCAATCAGAAGTCTCAGAGCAGACACTGAGAGAATGAAGACCAATCAGAAGTCAGTATGCAAATACTACGATGATGTCATCAGCGCTGGATACAAGTGAAGATTCTATCAGTGGAAGTCAACGGAAGGTCAAACTATAAAATTACATTTCTTCAAGTGTAATATTTACAACCACCAAATCAGTTAGAGCTGAACTAATTAGAGAAGTCTCTCTCTCTCTCTGTTTCTGATGATGTATGTTGTGTCTGTGATTCTGCTCTTCTTTTATCGCTCCTCGTTTATCACGATGATCACATTTTTCTCCGCTGGTTCTTCTCCTATTTCTCAAGAAGATAAATTCAGACCATGTGTGGACGAGGCCTTGCACTGAATTCTTTCAGAGTTTTATGTTTTGAAGTGCACACTAGCAAGAAAACTGTTAAAATAAATATCCTAATTTTAACAGTAAAAGATAGTAAAAATGCTATGATCATTTTTTATTTTATTTATTAAGTTCCCTCCTTATATACAGTGACAAACTGGTAGATCTAACAGGATATTTATGTATTTTCACAAGTCAAGTCACCTTTTATATATAGCACATTTAACAATACAGATTGTGTCAAAGCAGCTTAAATAGTAAATGATGTTTATCTGAAAGTGTAAGAACGCAAACAGGTTTTCTGTAAGGAGTAGGGTTAGGGGATATAAAATATCGTTTGGTCAGTATAAAAGTAATAGAAGTCTATGGAAAGTCCCCACAATTCACAGAAACAAACGTGTGTGTGTGTGTGTGTCACTGTGTGTGTGTGCGCGCGTGCGTGCGTGTGTAAATGCTGAGTCAGCGGCTCCGTCTCTGCTCTGAACACATGATTGATGAACTCCATCAGAGAGAGAGAGAGAGGGATGTGGTGAAGAGAGGAGCACAAAGAGCTGAGGGACAGTGATGGATGTGAGCTGATTGCGCTGTTGTTTGACACTCTCAGATTTATCATGGTGTTAGTGTTTCATGAATGAGTGTGTGCTGTAGTTATTGTGTGTCTCAGGCTCAGATCATTCACTTACACTGGGCCGCAGAACGTCAATATTTCCTCAATGGTTGAGAAGCGCACTGAATGAAGGACTTTGGCTCTGATGTTTTGCAGGTGTTGATGTGAATCTGAGACTGAAGTCAGTGTGTCTGTAGTTCTGAGTATTTACTCTGACGTAATGTCATTACACAGATCTGCGAAGCTTTCCTGGCAGGTGTGTGTGTGTGTTTGTGTGTGTGTGTGTTTTCCACAGACAAGCTGCTGGTTCTCAATTTGACCCTTTTTTTGCCAATTTCCATCCATTTTAGTTCAGAAAACCTCCTCAAACCCGCCATGTTCATACCAGGAATGAGTGTCATCATTAGCAACTGGAAGCAGGTATCAGAATGACTTGAAACACACACGCACACACACACACACACTCACACTCACACTCACACACACACAAAAATAAGTCTCTTCTGCTCAGCAGGGCTGCATTTATTTGATCAAAAATACTGTAAAAATTTGAAATATTATGACAATTTAAAATAACTGTTTTTTATGCAAATATCTGTTAAACTGTAATTTATTTCTGTGATCAAATCTGAATTTTCAGTGTCACATGATCTTCAGAAATCATAATAATATACTGATGTACTGCTCAAGAAACATTTATGATTATCATCAATGTTGAAAACAGTCAACTAACTGAAAAAACAATAATAAAAAAGTTTAATTTAAAGGACTAAAAACCATTAAAAATTGTTTCCTTAATTAAAATAACTATTGTGTAGCGCGCACTTTTGTGGAAACTGAGACATTTAGTTTTCTGGGATTCACAGACGAACAGAAAGTTCAGAAGAACAGCGTTTGTTTTAAACTGAATATTATTATAAATGTATTTAATGTCACTCTTGATTAAATTAAAGCATCCTTGATGAATACAAGTATTAATTTCTCTTACCCCAAAACTTTTCTGTCAAATCAGAGATTTTTTCACCCAAATTTCTGAATGCTTATTTTTAATAATCTAAGAAAATTAAAATGTCCAGTTTTCTTGTTGTGTATTTTCACCCAAAATATAACATTATTTAAATGTTCATTTTTAAATGGAATATTCTAAAAACATTTTCTTTCCACATCGAGAACATTCATAAAGTACAAATAACACGAGGACTTTTAAAAAATGTTGATTTCAGAATATTTTCCCAACGTTATAAGAAGAATTTAGTAATTCTAAATAATTGGACAATCATGTGGATATTCAAATGTTGTTTTTTACAGTTATGAGAACATATTACTGTCATAAGAAGGATCCATAAACATACCGTTTTGTCGGATCATTTCTATAACGTTTAAAAGTTATGAGAAGATATTACTGTCATAAGAACGATCCATAAACATACCGTTTTGTCGGATCATTTCTATAACGTTTAAAGGTCTTGTGAATGGAGAGACTGGCTCTGTTAGCTGGGATCAAAGCTCACGGTGAGATGAATGTTATGTTCTCAGATCCGGTGATTGTTGAGTGTTGTTCTGATAGCTCTGCTGCAGCAGCACTGACGGCCAATTAGAGCTGATTTATGAGCTGACGGACGAGGATGCTTTAGCTCTTGTGCAGGTATTGAACAGGTTTTTGGGGTCAGAACCCAGCGTGACCTCTGCTGTGAGGGTTACAGTAGCACTGCTGAGAGCTTCTCTGTGGACTAGAGGTCAGAGGTCACACTGTCCTTGAGTCTGGGCAGATAATTGATGAGCTGAACTTTAGGATTTTACAAAGCGCTGTTTCAGAATCTAGTAAGTGGCCTTGATGTCTTTGTTATTTTTTGTATTATTTATGTACAGTTTCAGTATGTATTAACATTTTGAATTACTGTAGCTTATTCTTCTTATATTTTCACTTTTAATTTTAGTTAAGGTTTTTAGTCATTTTGTTATGTGCATGGGGCTTTTCCCCAAATATTTCTGTTTAGCTTTTTTAAGTTTGTCATCTAATATTTATATTTTACTTTATTACTTAATTTCTAATTGTTTAGTTTCAGTAAATTTAGTCATTTGGTCCTTTTTTAAATTTCATTTAGTTGCCAAGGAAACGTTTATTTGTAAATTTAATTTTTGTTGTTTGTCTGTTTTAAGTTTAAGTTTTTCATTCTATTTTATTTTATTGTTGCTTTTAATTTCAGTCCTTCAATTTTTTTTCACTTAGTTAATTAGTTTTGTTTAAATATATATATATATATATATATATATATATAAATTTTTTTTTTTTTACTAATATTTATATTTTATATTAATTATACTTTATTTCAATTAAGGAAACAATTTTGAATAGTTTTTAGTAATTTTAGTCCTTTAAATTAAACTTTTTATATTATTATTATTATTTCAGTTAGTTGCTAAAGCAAAATTTTATGAAGTTAAATTTTTCTTCTAAAATTTATATCGATTTAATTTTTAATTAAGGAAATGATTTATAATAGTTGAAAATTTTACAATTTTTAGTACTTACTTTATTTCAGGCATTTTGAATTAATACATTTTTTTAAGTTTAAGATTAAAGGTTTCTATCACTTTGTCCTCCATCACGAATGTCTGTAATAATTCTGGGATTGCCTTCTCTGCGTAGACACAAGTCTTAATATTGGTCCAAAAGAAGGCGTCTTAAACTCTGAACCTCCTTCAGTTTCCGAGCACGCGTTTGTGAGCTTTAGGCTTGCTGTATAATTAGTTGTTGTGCCTTGTTATTGGCTAGTTAATAGCTGGTTACTGTGTGTTTGTCTGGTTAATTAGTAGCTGGTGTGTTGGCGTCTGGCGGCCTGCGGCTGTTTGTTAGCTGAAGATGCCCACGGGGAAATTTACACGCTCCCTTCGGCTGCTGTTTTTCTTTTCTGCACGCAAAAATACAATATCTGTTGCCTCTGGCAGCGTCTTTAAACGAATGCTAGCAAAACGCTTAATGTGAGGAAGAGGAATAATAACACTCACAATGTATAATTACCAAGAATATGATTATAGCTACACTAGAAAGATTTCCCATACTTTTGGTGTGTGTGTGTGTGTGTGTGTGTGTGTGTGTGTGTGTGTGTGTGTGTGTGTGTGTGTGTGTGTGTGTGTGTGTTGTGTGTGTGTGTGTGTGTTGTGTGTGTGTGTGTGTGTGTGGTGTGTGTGTGTGTGTGTGTGTGTGTGTGTGTGTGTGTGTGTGTGTGTGTGTGTGTGTGTTTTATTTTTTTTATAAATTATTATTTTTATTCATCAAGCATGCATTAAATTGATCAAAAGTGTCAGCAAAGACATTAAAAGATTTATATTTCAAATAAATGCTGTTCTTCTGAACTTTCTGTTCATCTGTGAATCCTGAGAAATTAAATGTATCACAGTTTCCACAAAAATATGAGCGGCACGACTGTTTCCAATATTGATAATAATCAGAAATGTTTCTTGAGCAGCGAATCAGAATATTATTATGATTTCTGAAGATCATGTGACACTGAAGACTGGAGTAATGATGCTGAAAATACAGCTTTGATCACAGAAATAAATTACAGTTTAACAGATATTTGCATAAAACACAGTTATTTTAAATTGTAATAATATTTCACAATTTATTATCAAATAAATGCAGCCTTGATGGACAGAAGAGACTTTCAAAAACATCTTATCCACACACTTTTGAATGGTATTTTATTTAATTTGATTTAATGCATCGCTGCTCTCAGAGACTCATTTTAACGTGGCTCAGTGTAGTCCCGTGACCCGCGTGACCTCTGCAGTTGCGTTTGAGTTTGGACTGTTTTCCATGTCAGCTGTGCTTCTGTATTTACATCCCTGACAGCTGAGGGCTTGTAAATCATTGTCTTCTAATGTGCCCCTGGTCGTCTGATCTCAGACCTGCTTCAGACACCTGAGAGTCCCGTGTACCTGTGAGTCTCATCTCAGGTGACATGTTTGCCGAGGGTTAATTTATGACACTGAGAGAAGCTGATAATTGTAGCTCCTGTCCGTGGGTTTTGATGTATAGCGTTAATAATGATTGTCCTGCGTTTGACCTCATTCTGACTATAACCAGGTTAACCGTTCCTGAGTTACAGCTGTTCAAAGACGGTTAACAAGCGTGTTTGTGTTGTAGTTTGAAGCTGTCAGGAGGCTCGTAAACTCAGACACACCCGTTCGACGCGACTGAACTCAATCTCATAAACACAACCCAAGGATTTCCAGCTGCTAGTGTAGTCATCCTTCAATTATCTGCTGTCTTTCTTCTGTGTTACTCAGATTCAAACAGCTTTTGAATAGAGGTGTAACGCTACACAGATACCTCGGTTCAGGGGTCACGGTTCAATACGATTTCACTACGACAGGAACAATAAAAAACAAATCTATATGCTAGGTATCTTTTCATTTATTTTGAACTGACAGTAGTACAAATTACTATTTTTTTCACCTAGATGTGAAGATACTAAATATTATATATATATATATGTATACATACAAGGAATAAATTATTGAAATATATTTGATTTAGTTAACAGATAAATAAAGGGGTAAACGGTAGTAAGGTAGCCTATGCTGAGTTTCAGTTCATTTTTGTGACGAGCTTAATTTGTTCACAGAAAGGAAACTCATGGCAGAAAGTGATCCTATTTGTTTTCTTTATTTTACAAAAGCGCAATGTTTTGTTTTCATTGTGAGTGTACACAAATCAAAGCAGACCTTCATACAGTGATGCAGTATTAACAAGACAATAAGTGTTTTAAGTTGATGCTGCTGGTATAAGGAAACAGTTGAAGTGATCGCACCGACACACACACACACACACACACACACACACACACACACACACACACACACACACACACAGAGAGAGAGAGACACACACACACACACACACACACACACATCAGTTCCAGCATTGCTAACTTGACAGCGCAGTTGATACTTTATACAAAAATAAATACAATGAACCAAACATCAGCGCGCCCGCCTCTGTGTCACCTTTGGAACTGAAGTACAAAGCCTATAATTTACATAATTAATAGTTTAATTACATAATTAAACAGTCCCAATTTTAGAGACATTTTATTTTATTGAAATAAGATTCACATATATACAGCAGAATGAGATTTTCTTTGTTTTTATTTAGAATATTATTTACTATTATCTTTATAATATAGATAGATATTTATGTAATTTTTTCAGTTATTTTGTTTTGACATGTACACTAAGTAATCAACCAAATACTACTGAATGTGTATTAAAGGGGTGTTATTATGCTCTTTTACAAAGTCTTGATTTTTGGGGGGTTTACTAGAACATGCTCTCATGCTTGGTGGTTCGAAAATCACAATATTTTTCACATTATTTACATTCAAGTAACAATAGAGTCTCACAGAAAAAAGAGAGCAGAGTGTTTGCATACAAGCGGTTTGTTTCAGCTGAATGCTTCAG
>CM049808.1:23983404-23985904 GCA_027422405.1 Ptychobarbus kaznakovi | reverse complement strand
GTATTGTTTAGCAGATTTGCGTTTCTGAATTATATAATTGAATGAATTTATTATAATTATTTATTTGTTTAAATTTGAACAGATGTGTGAATTTCAAATTTGCAGAAAATATGATGACCTCATGCTGCACTAATCATATTTTCGACCAATCAAACGCTCCCGGGTGAGAATGCCCCTCCCCCTCATAATAATCTGGTTTCGAAGTCATTTTTGTACGATAAACACTTTAGATATTTTGTTGAGTTGCCAGCTGATGTCCGAGGTCAAATCTGTGTCCCGTGTCCCTCCACTGCACTGGTCCGGTCCCCTAAACTATAAATCTGTCACCTGGCTTTATTAATAATCCCAAATGAAGGGCCGTGTGTGCTCATGGACACATCTCATCTGTGTGAAGGAGAGCAGCTGTTCATGGATCTCCGGGACTCATCCGTAATGTTTTATGAGATGCAAATGCTTTCCAGACTCGTATTAAAGAGCTGAAGGACAGGTCACGGGCCTCGGGCTGTTTCTCAATAATTCATCCATCAAACGCCGCTGTCGAGTGTAACTGACTAAACTACAGTTTTCAGCCGAGACCTGTTTTGTGCATGAATTACGCTGCAGTCGGTTCCTGTAGGTCTCTAAACGTGGAAGCAGATCTGCATTCCCAGCCCTTTTCAGGAGAAAAAATAATATATAATTTTTATTTTATTTAATCAGATTTGTGTTTTGAGTTATTATAATAAATTCATTATTTATATTATTCTTATTTTTATTTAATTATTTATTAATTATTTTATTTTAGCAAACTTGTTTTTAATTATTATAATTGTTTTTATTTGAACAGATTTGTGTTTTTTAATTATTATTATAATGTATAATATTTATTATTTAATAAATAAATATTTTATTTTAGCATATGCAATTAAAATGTGCAGCCTTTCTTTTCTTCCAAGAAACACAATATAACATTTGTTCTTTCTCTCTTATTTTGAGTACAGCATTATTGTTATATAATTATGTTTTAGCAGATTTATTATTTTATTTTAGCAGATTGTGTTAAATTGTTGTATTTATTGTATTTTATTTGAGCTGATTTGTTTCGAGTTATTGAATTATTAGAATACATTTTTTAGTTTATTTCAGAAAGAAATATATTTATTATTTAATTTGACAGATTTGTGTTAAATTGTTGTATTTATTGTAGCTATTTTTTTTGAGTTATTGAATATTATAAAACATTTTTAGATATTCAGAAAACTAATTTATTTATTTTTTATTTGAGCAGATTTGTGTTAAATTGTTGTATTTATTGTACCTTATTTGTTTTGAGTTATTGAATTATTATAATACATTTTTAGTTTAATTTCAGAAAACTATTTAATTTATTTTTTATTTTGAGCAATATTTGTGTTAAATTGTTGTATTTTATTGTAGCTTATTTGTTTTGAGATTATTTAATTATTATAATAATTTTTTTTGTTTATTTCATGAAAACTAAATTATTTTATATTTAGCAGATTGTGTTAAATGGTTGTAATTATTGTATTTTATTTGAGCCGATTTGTTTCGATTATATGAATTATTAGAATACATTTTTTTAGTTTATTTCCAGAAAACTAATTATTTAAATTTTTATTTGAGCAGATTTGTGTTAATTGTTTGTATTTATTGTAGCTTATTTTGTTTTGAGTTATTGAATTATTATAATAAATTTTTTTGTTTATTTCAGAAAACTAAAAAATTTTATTTTATTTGAGCAGATTTGTGTTAAATTGTTGTATTTCTTGTATTTTTATTTGAGCTGATTTGTTTTCGAGAATCGAATTATTATAATTCAATATTTTATTTGAGCTGATTTGTGTTAAATTGTTGTATTTTAGGTGTATTTTATTTGAGCTGATTGTTTTCGAGAAATTGAATTATTATATTCATATTTATTTGAGCTGATTTGTTTCGAGATATTGAATTATTATAATTCATATTTTATTTGAGCAGATTTGTGTTAAATTGTTGTATTTCTTGTATTTTATTTGAGCTGATTTGTTTCGAGATATTGAATTATTATAATTCATATTTTATTTGAGCAGATTTGTGTTAAATTGTTGTATTTATTGTATTTTATTTGAGCTGATTTGTTCGAATATATGAATTATTATAATTCATATTTTATTTGAGCAGATTTGTGATAAATTGTTGTATTTCTTGTATTTTATTTGAGCTGATTTGTTTCGAGATATTGAATTATTATAATTCATATTTGATTTGAGCAGGTTTGTGTTAAATTGTTGTATTTCTTGTATTTTATTTGAGCTGATTTGTTTTGAATATTGAATTATTATAATTCATAGTTTATATTGAGCATGATTTGTGTTAAATTGTTGTATTTCTTGTATTTTATTTGAGCTGATTTGTTTTGAGATATTGAATTATTATAATTCATATTTTATTTGAGCAGATTTGTGTTAAATTGTTGTATTTCTTGTATTTTATTTGAGCTGATTTGTTTCGAGATATTGAA
>CM049808.1:23914393-23983304 GCA_027422405.1 Ptychobarbus kaznakovi | reverse complement strand
CAACTTCCGGAAACCACAACAGCAGACTGTACAACAATCCGAAACCACCACACAGAAAGCAACCACACACATTTAGCAGACTCTACAGAAAAGCACAACAGAATCCTCCACAACAGAAAGTACCAACTTATAACAGAATGTACCTCGATGGATTGTACAACATTCTAGAACAGAACTACTTTCCATCGGTTCCACAGTCACTCCAGAAATTATACAGTGGAAAACAACAACAACACAGACGCTACACATCAGAAAGTATACCACCACAATTACCACAACTCCCAGGAAAGCACAAAACAGCAAGTATCACTGGTAGCACAATTCAGAAAGTACAACAGCAGAGACCCAACAACAGAAGAAAGTACAACAGCAGACACTACAACAACCGAAACCACCACACCAAAAAGCACCACAACAGTTATTCAAACTACAGAAAGCACAACTGAATACACCACATCAGAAAGCACAACAATAACAGAAAGTACCATGATGGGTAGTACAACAACACAAAGCACTACCATCGGTACCACAACTCCAGAAAGTACAACAGTGGAAACCACAACAACAGACGCTACAAAATCAGAAGTGACCACCAACCGTTACCACCACTCCAGAAAGCACAACAACAGCAAGTACCACTGGTAGCACAACTCAAGAAAGTACAACAACAGAGACCACAACAGCAGAAAGCACCTCAGACAAACAGACAGCACCACATTGGGACTAGACATACAACAACAGTAAGCACCACCACTGGTTACCTCACAACCAGAAAGTACATCAAACAGCAGAGACCACAACTACAAACAGAAAGGCTCTCAACTCAAGAAAGTGCAACAACAGAGATCAAACAGCAGAAAGTACCACAAGGGACACCGCAAAGGAAAGCACCACGAACTCCACAAAGTACTACCACAGAGACCACAACAACAGAAAGCACCACAACGGACATAACGACAACAGAAAGTACAACTTCCGGTTCCACAACACCAGAAAGTTACAGCGGACACTACAACAACCGAAACCACCACAACAGAAAGCACCACAACAGATATTACAACTACAGAAAGCACAACAGAAAGCAACCACAAAACAGACAGCACCACCACTGGTACCACAACTTCAGAAAGTACAACAGCAGACACTACACAACTCAAAGCCCAAACAACTGATGTAACAACAGTAGAATCCAGCAATACAATAACAGAAAGTACAACCACCAGTACCACAACTCAAAGAAAGTACAAAACAACTGTGAGACGGGCAACACGGGATAAGCACCACAATGAAGGAACAACAGACAGCTACACCACCTCCCACACCGGTACCACAACAGCAGAAAGCACCACTACTGAGAGACAACAGAAATGGTAATAGCCCTTAATAGTTTTATGGCTTCTTAATTTATTCTATATAATTAGTGGGGCAGAGAATGGGGTTTATAAGATTCACCAATCTAATTGGTGCAGGGGTGAAGAACAGAAAAATGCTCTGTCAGGTCGTGTGAGATTTAACACTTCACTGGTTAGGCAGAGTTTGAAAAAACAGGCTGGCATTCTGGATCGAACAATGATGTTTTTTTAAATGAATAATAAATGGGGTTAACTTGGTCCAGATTGTTTGAGGCGGGACGGCAACGTTGTTTTTTTTGTTAATTTACAATTGGTGGGTCAGTCTTTGCTGTAACCAAAGAGTGAAAATGTTGCAACATTTATTTAATAGTTTAATTTTATAATTATTACAATCAGTCTTCTGGTCGTAATACTGATGGCTATGTCATATTAGTACTTGCATTTTTGTGTGTATATATGGTGAGATATATCTGCAGCATTTAGTGGAAGTGTTCTGGACATTTGAAATGTTTTATTTTGTGCAAACTTTAGGTTCCCAGTGGCGTTTCATTTCGTGTTTCCTTCACCGTAAAGTTTGGTGCTTTTGGCAGGGAGGGGTGCACAATGATCTTTTTTGTAATCAGGTGGTGTTTGATGACTCTGTGGGGGGGTCTGCAGGTTATGGGTGCGCACTGTTGAGAGCTGTACCTTGGACGTTTTTATGTAATTGAAAATTTTTTGGGTTTTGGTTGGGTGGTTTGTATTGAACCTAGTTTAGTCCATTATGCGCTGAATGGCTGCTGTGACGTTGCTCAATCTCAATTTCTAGGTGATAATATACGGTTGGGGGGTTTGTTGCTTACATCAGTTAATTTGCTCAACCGACGGAATATGGTTCTTAAGGTACGTAATTTGGGTGGTGTGGGGGTTGTGATTGGGATGTTAATTATTTATCATTTATAGTCGTTGGTGAATGGTTTCAATTATATTTATTCGTTAGGCTGTTCCGAAAATGTGTGTTGTTTTTGGTAACAGGGGTTATGGTGGTCGTACGATTTTGGGGTTCAGGTTTCAATTTCATTTAACTATCATTTCTAGTGTGGGTTGTTTTGGGTGATCTAATTATTGACATGGTTTGAGTATGTACAGCTATGTACATTTAGCTACTTGGTTGTTTTTAAAATTGCATGTACTTTGGTAGTTAGTTTGGCAATTAAGTATAGTTCATAAAGATTTATGGTTTTAATACATTTACATTGGTTGCCGTTCAGCAAAGAATTGATTTTTATGTTAATGCGTTCAAATCATAGTTTCAAATATTCTAGAGCTGGTCTTTTGGCAAAATATACAGTAAAATCTAAGTGACTCTGTGGTGCTCCTTTTAGCCACTAAACCCCCAAAATGTGGAACTGTCAACCAATTTAAATTAGAAAGGCTTCATTCTTTCATATTTTTAAAAAAGAAGTCAAGGCACGTCTTTTTTTAAAATATTAATTTAGCATGCTGTTATCAGTTTTAATTTACTGTGTGAAGCTGCAGTGTCAATGTGATACGTTTCTATTGTTGTTTGTATTTTTTGTTCTTGTTAAGCGCTATGAGCTGCATTTTATATTTTAAACATGCTAAAACAAAGTTTGGTAAAACTATTTGAATGTTTTTTTATAACAGAAAGCACCACGACTCCAGAAAGCACCACAACGGAGACACCACCACTACAAAAAGTATAACCACTGGCACCACAACTCTAGAAAGTACTACCACAGAGACCACAACAACAGAAAGCACAAAAACAGAAAGTACAACTTCCGGTTCCACAACACCAGAAAGTACAACAGCAGACACTACAACAACCGAAACCACCACACCAGAAAGCACCAAAACAGATATTCAGACTACAGAAAGCACAACCGAATCCACCACTACAGAAAGTACAACAATAACAGAAAGTACCCCGATGGGTAGTACAACAACAGAAAGCACTACCATCGGTACCACAACTCCAGAAATTACAACAGTGGAAACCACAACAACAGACGCTACAACATCAGAAAGTACCACCACAATTACCACAACTCCAGAAAGCACAACAACAGCAAGTATCACTGGTAGCACAACTTCAGAAAGTACAACAGCAGAGACCACAACAACAGAAAGTACAACAGCAGACACTACAACAACCGAAACCACCAAACCAAAAAGCACCACAACAGTTATTCCAACTACAGAAAGCACAACTGATTCCACCACAACAGAAAGCACAACTATAACAGAAAGTACCATGATGGGTATTACAACAACACAAAGCACTACCAACGGTACCACAACTCCAGAAAGTACAACAGTGGAAACCACAACAACAGACGCTACAAAATCAGAAAGTACCACCACTGTTACCACAACTCCAGAAAGCACAACAACAGCAAGTACCACTGGTAGCACAACTCAAGAAAGTACAACAACAGAGACCACAACAGCAGGAGCAAGAAAGCACACAAAAACAGACGCACCACAATGGACACTACAACAACAGAAAGCACCACCACTGGTACCACAACTCAGAAAGTACAACAACAGCGAGCAACAACAGGTAGCACAACTCAAGAAGAATGTGCAACTCAACAGAGTTCACAACAGCAGAAAGTACCACAATGGAGAACACCGCAAAAGAAAGCACCACGACTCCACAAAGTACTACCACAGAGACCACAACAACAGAAAGCACCACAAGGACATAACGACAAAAGAAAGTACAACTTCCGGTTCCACAACACCAAGAAAGTACAACAGCGGACATACAACAACCGAAACCACCACAACAGAAAGCACCACAACAGATATTACAACTACAGAAAGCACAACAGAAAGCACCACAACAACAGACAGCACCACCACTGGTACCACAACTTCAGAAAGTACAACAGCAGATACTACACCAACAGAAAGCCCAACAACTGATGTAACAACAATAGAAAGCAATACAATAACAGAAAGTACAACCACCAGTACCACAACTCCAGAAAGTACAACAACGGAGACGGCAACCACCGGAAAAGCACCACAACTGAAGGAACAACAGACAGCACCACCACACCACCGGTACCACAACGGCAAGACAGAAAGCACCACAACTGATAGAACAACAGAAATTAATAGTTAAATTAATAGCCCTTAATAGTTTTAATATCTTCTTAAAATTAATTCTATACATAGTGGGTCCAGAGAAATGTAAAATAAGATCCATATCTAATAAAGTGCAGTGGAAGAATAAATGCTCGTGTCAGGTCATGGTGAGATTCTAATGAACAACATTTAGGCACTTTATATAAAAAAACAGTGCATTCTGAAAGACAAACATTTTATTTAAAATATGTACTAATAAATATGGTAACAATACCAGAATGCTTTTTTCAACTATTTGTTGTTTTAAATAATTAATCTTACAATTTGTTAAGTCATCTTTCTGTAACAAAGAGTGAAAATGTTGCTATTTAATAATAATAATAATAATAATAATACAATCAGTCTTCTGTACGTAATACTGATGCAATTTCTAAAGAACAATCAATATATATATATATATATATATATATATATATATATCTGCAGCATTAAAGTGGAAGTGTTCTTTGACAGTTAATAAAAATTATATTTTGCAAACTGTTTCCCAGTGGTATTCCTAACTTGAACCTACACCTAAAGTATGGTGCTTAAATGGCAGGGAGTTTTTCCAATGCTCTAAATGTACAGTGGTGAAGCTGACACTTATGGGGGGAAATCTGAATTGTTTTCTCTGTAATATTCTCAGACCAATTTCTAACATATCATTTTTAAATAGGTAATTTAAGGTAGTAAATAATTTGCAATAAAATACCAATATGAGCAATGCATCAGATCCTAATCCTCTTAGACCTAAATACAATTATTTGACACTTCATTATTTAACTTTGCTTAACAGACTAGAAATTGGTCTCTCCGGTGATATTCTAAATTGGTTCAAGATGTATATTGGAGAGAGTAATAATAATTATTAAAATAGGTGACTATGTATCAATTAAATATTAATAACTATATGCTGTTCCGAAAAGATAGAAGTAAAGTACCCAGGGTTTAATTATGGACTACGATTTGAGTTTACATTTCACATTAATCAAGCAACAAACACTTTATTTATTATTTTTGATCATCATTATTACATTAAAGCTATGTACACTGTCTTATACCTAAGCTACAATTAATAAAAAATGCAGCAGTCAAAGTACTAATTAAATTAAGAAGGAAAGAACATATTAATGGTTTTAATACATTTACATTGGTTGCCAGTTCAGCAAATAATTGATTTTTATGTTAATGCGTTCCAAATCATAGTTTCAAATATTCTAGAGCTGGTCTTTTGGCAAAATATACAGTAAAATCTAAGTGACTCTGTGGTGCTCCTTTTAGCCACTAAACCCCCAAAATGTGGAACTGTCAACCAATTTAAATTAGAAAGGCTTCATTCTTTCATATTTTTAAAGAAAGAAGTCAAGGCACGTCTTTTTAAAATATTAATTTAGCATGCTGTTATCAGTTTTAATTACTGTGTGAAGCTGCAGTGTCAATGTGATACGTTTCTATTGTTGTTTGTATTTTTTGTTCTTGTTAAGCGCTATGAGCTGCATTTTATATTTTAAACATGCTAAACAAAGTTTGGTAAATATTTGAATGTTTTTTTATAACAGAAAGCACCACGACTCAGAAAGCACCACAACGGAGACCACCACTACAAAAAGTATAACCACTGGCACCACAACTCTAGAAAGTACTACCACAGAGACCACAACAACAGAAAGCACAACAACAGACATAACGACAACAGAAAGTACAACTTCCGGTTCCACTACACCAGAAAGTACAACAGCAGAGACTACAACAACCGAAACCACCACACCAGAAAGCACCACAACAGATATTCAGACTACAGAAAGCACAACCGAATCCACCACTACAGAAAGTACAACAATAACAGAAAGTACCCCGATGGGTAGTACAACAACAGAAAGCACTACCATCGGTACCACAACTCCAGAAAGTACAATAGTGGAAACCACAACAACAGACGCTACAACATCAGAAAGTACACCACCATTACCACAACTCCAGAAAGCACAACAACAGCAAGTACCACTGGTAGCACAATTTCAGAAAGTACAACAGCAGAGACCACAACAACAGAAAGTACAACAGCAGACACTACAACAAACCGAAACCACCACACCAAAAAGCACCACAACAGATATTCCAACTACAGAAAGCACAACTGAATCCACCACACCAGAAAGTACAACAATAACAGAAAGTACCCCGATGGGTAGTACAACAACAGAAAGCACTACCATCGGTACCACAACTCCAGAAAGTACAACAGTGGAAACCACAACAACAGACGCTACAACATCAGAAAGTACCACCACCGTTACCACAACTCCAGAAAGCACAACAACAGCAAGTACCACTGGTAGCACAACTCAAGAAAGTACAACAACAGAGACCACAACAGCAGAAAGCACCACAACAACAGACAGCACCACAATGGACACTACAACAACAGAAAGCACCACCACTGGTACCACAACTCCAGAAAGTACAACAACAGCAAGTACCACTGGTAGCACAACTCAAGAAAGTACAACAACAGAGACCACAACAGCAGAAAGCACCACAACAACAGACAGCACCACAATGGACACTACAACAACAGAAAGAACCACCACTGGTACCACAACTCCAGAAAGTACAACAACAGCAAGCACCACAAAAGGTAGCACAACTCAAGAAAGTGCAACAACAGAGATCACAACAGCAGAAAGTACCACAATGGAGAACACCGCAACAGAAAGCACCATGACTCCACAAAGTACTACCACAGAGACCACAACAACCAAAACCACCACAACAGAAAGCACCACAACAGATATTCCAACTACAGAAAGCACAACTGAATCCACCACAACAGAAAGCACCACAACAACAGACAGCACCACCACTGGTACCACAACTTCAGAAAGTACAACAGCAGACACTACACCAACAGAAAGCACAACAACTGATGTAACAACAACAGAAAGCAATACAATAACAGAAAGTACAACCACCCGTACCACAACTCCAGAAAGTACAACAACGGAGACGGCAACACACGCGGAAACACCACAACTGAAGGAACAACAGACAGCACCGCCACCACCACTGGTACCACAACAGCAGAAAGCACCACAACTGATAGAACAACAGAAATTAACACAAGCCCTTTATAGTTTTAATGTCTTCTTAAAATTAATTTATATACATAGTGGGTCCAGAGAAATGTAAAATAAGATCCATATCTAATAAAGTGCAGTGGAAGAATAAATGCTCATGTCAGGTCATGGTGAGATTCTAATAAACAACATTTAGGCACTTTATATAAAAAAACAGTGCACTCTAAAGACAAACATTTTATATAAAATATGTACTAATAAATATGGTAACAATACCAGAATGCTTTTTTTCAACTATTTGTTGTTTTAAATAATTAATCTTACAATTAGTTAAATCAGCTTTCTGTAACAAAGAGTGAACATGTTGCTATTTAATAATAATAATAATAAAATCAGTCTTCTGTATGTAATACTGATGCAATTTCTATAGAACAATCAATTATATATATATATATTATATCTACAGCATAAAAATGGAAGTGTTCATTGACAGTTAGTAAAAATAATATTTTGCAAACTGTTCCCAGTGGTATTCCTAACTTGACCCTACACCTAAAGTATGGTGCTTAAATGGCAGGGAGTTTCTCCAATGCTCTAAAATGTACAGTGGTGAAGCTGACACTTATGGGGGGAAATCTGAATTGTTTTCTCTGTAATATTCTCAGACCAATTTCTAACATATCATTTTTAAATAGGTAATTTAAGGTAGTAAATAATTTGCAATAAAATACCAATATGAGCAACGCATCAGATCTTAATCATCTTAGACCTAAATACAATTATTTGACACTTGATTATTTTTTTTGCTTAGACTAGAAATTGGTCTCTCCGGTGATATTCTAAATTGGTTCAAGATGTATATTGGGAGAAAGGTAATTTTTATTAAAATAGGTGACTATGTATCAATTAAATATGAATAATATATATGCTGTTCCTAAAATATAGAAGTAAAGTACCCAGGGTTAATTATGGACTACGATTTGAGTTTACATTTCACATTAATCAAGCAACAAACACTTTATTTATTATTTTTGCTCATCATTATTACATTAAAGCTATGTACACTGTCTTATACTTAAGCTACAATTAATACAAAATGCAGCAGTCAAAGTACTAATGAAATTAAGAAGGAAAGAACATATTTAATGGTTTTAATACATTTACATTGGTTGCCAGTTCAGCAAAATAATTGATTTTTATTTTAATGCGTTCCAAATCATAGTTTCAAATATTCTAGAGCTGGTCTTTTGGCAAAATATACAGTAAAATCTAAGTGATTCTGTGGTGCTCCTTTTAGCCACTAAACCCCCAAAATGTGGAACTGTCAACCAATTTAAATTAGAAAGGCTTCATTCTTTCATATTTTTAAAGAAAGAAGTCAAGGCACGTCTTTTTTAAATATTAATTTAGCATGCTGTTATCAGTTTTAATTACTGTGTGAAGCTGCAGTGTCAATGTGATACGTTTCTATTGTTGTTTGTATTTTTTTGTTCTTGTTAAGCGCTATGAGCTGCATTTTATATTTTAAACATGCTAAACAAAGTTTGGTAAATATTTGAATGTTTTTTTATAACAGAAAGCACCACGACTCCAGAAAGCACCACAACGGAGACCACCACAACAGAAAGTATAACCACTGGCACCACAACTCTAGAAAGTACTACCGCAGAGACCACAACAACAGAGAGCACAACAACGGACATAACGACAACAGAAAGTACAACTTCCGGTTCCACAACACCAGAAAGTACAACTGCAGACACTACAACAACCGAAACCACCACACCAGAAAGCACCACAACAGATATTCAGACTACAGAAAGCACAACCGAATCCACCACTACAGAAAGTACAACAATAACAGAAAGTACCCCGATGGGTAGTACAACAACAGAAAGCACTACCATCGGTACCACAACTCCAGAAAGTACAACAGTGGAAACCACAACAACAGACGCTACAACATCAGAAAGTACCACCACAATTACCACAATTCCAGAAAGCACAACAACAGCAAGTACCACTGGTAACACAACTTCAGAAAGTACAACAGCAGAGACCACAACAACAGACGCTACAACATCAGAAAGTACCACCACCGTTACCACAATTCCAGAAAGCACAACAACAGCAAGTACCACTGGTAGCACAACTTCAGAAAGTACAACAGCAGAGACCACAACAACAGAAAGTACAACAGCAGACACTACAACAACCGAAACCACCACACCAAAAAGCACCACAACAGATATTCCAACTACAGAAAGCACAACTGAATCCACCACAACAGAAAGCACAACAATAACAGAAAGTACCACGATGGGTAGTACAACAACAGAAAGCACTACCATCGGTACCACAACTCCAGAAAGTAAAACAGTGGAAACCACAACAACAGACGCTACAACATCAGAAAGTACCACCACCGTTACCACAATTCCAGAAAGCACAACAATAGCAAGTACCACTGGTAGCACAACTCAAGAAAGTACAACAACAGAGACCACAACAGCAGAAAGCACCACAACAACAGACAGCACCACAATGGACACTACAACAACAGAAAGCACCACCACTGGTACCACAACTCCAGAAAGTACAACAACAGCGAGCACCACAACAGGTAGCACAACTCAAGAAAGTGCAACAACAGAGTTCACAACAGCAGAAAGTACCACAATGGAGAACACCGCAAAAGAAAGCACCACGACTCCACAAAGTACTACCACAGAGACCACAACAACAGAAAGCACCACAACGGACATAACGACAACAGAAAGTACAACTTCCGGTTCCACAACACCAGAAAGTACAACAGCGGACACTACAACAACCGAAACCACCACAACAGAAAGCACCACAACAGATATTACAACTACAGAAAGCACAACAGAAAGCACCACAACAACAGACAGCACCACCACTGGTACCACAACTTCAGAAAGTACAACAGCAGATACTACACCAACAGAAAGCCCAACAACTGATGTAACAACAATAGAAAGCAATACAATAACAGAAAGTACAACCACCAGTACCACAACTCCAGAAAGTACAACAACGGAGACGGCAACACCGGAAAGCACCACAACTGAAGGAACAACAGACAGCACCACCACCACCACCACCGGTACCACAACGGCAGAAAGCACCACAACTGATAGAACAACAGAAATGAATAGCCCTTAATAGTTTTAATGTCTTCTTAAAATTAATTCTATACATAATGGGTCCAGAGAAATGTAAAATAAGATCCATATCTAATAAGGTGCAGTGGAAGAATAAATGCTCGTGTCAGGTCATGGTGAGATTCTAATGAACAACATTTAGGCACTTTATATAAAAAACAGTGCATTCTGAAAGACAAACATTTTATTTTAAATATGTACTAATAAATATGGTAACAATACCAGAATGCTTTTTTCAACTATTTGTTGTTTTAAATAATTAATCTTACAATTTGTTAAGTCATCTTTCTGTAACAAAGAGTGAAAATGTTGCTATTTAATAATAATAATAATAATAATAATACAATCAGTCTTCTGTACGTAATACTGATGCAATTTCTAAAGAACAATCAATAATATATATATATATATATATATATATATATATATATATTATATATCTGCAGCATTAAAGTGGAAGTGTTCTTTGACAGTTAATAAAAAATTATATTTTGCAAACTGTTTCCCAGTGTTATTCCTAACTTGAACCTACACCTAAAGTATGGTGCTTAAATGGCAGGGAGTTTTTCCAATGCTCTAAATGTACAGTGGTGAAGCTGAACACTTTGGGGGGAAATCTGAATTGTTTTCTCTGTAATATTCTCAGACCAATTTCTAACATATCATTTTTAAATAGGTAATTTAAGGTAGTAAATAATTTGCAATAAAATACCAATATGAGCAATGCATCAGATCCTAATCATCTTAGACCTAAATACAATTATTTGACACTTCATTATTTAACTTTGCTTAACAGACTAGAAATTGGTCTCTCCGGTGATATTCTAAATTGGTTCAAGATGTATATTGGGAGAAAGGTAATAATTTATTAAAATAGGTGACTATGTATCAATTAAATATTAATAACTATATGCTGTTCCGAAAAGATAGAAGTAAAGTACCCAGGGTTTAATTATGGACTATGATTTGAGTTTACATTTCACATTAATCAAGCAACAAACACTTTATTTATTATTTTTGATCATCATTATTACATTAAAGCTATGTACACTGTCTTATACCTAAGCTACAATTAATAAAAAATGCAGCAGTCAAAGTACTAATGAAATTAAGAAGGAAAGAACATATTAATGGTTTTAATACATTTACATTGGTTGCCAGTTCAGCAAATAATTGATTTTTATGTTAATGCGTTCCAAATCATAGTTTCAAATATTCTAGAGCTGGTCTTTTGGCAAAATATACAGTAAAATCTAAGTGACTCTGTGGTGCTCCTTTTAGCCACTAAACCCCCAAAATGTGGAACTGTCAACCAATTTAAATTAGAAAGGCTTCATTCTTTCATATTTTTAAAGAAAGAAGTCAAGGCACGTCTTTTTAAAATATTAATTTAGCATGCTGTTATCAGTTTTAATTACTGTGTGAAGCTGCAGTGTCAATGTGATACGTTTCTATTGTTGTTTGTATTTTTTGTTCTTGTTAAGCGCTATGAGCTGCATTTTATATTTTAAACATGCTAAACAAAGTTTGGTAAATATTTGAATGTTTTTTTATAACAGAAAGCACCACGACTCCAGAAAGCACCACAACGGAGACCACCACTACAAAAAGTATAACCACTGGCACCACAACTCTAGAAAGTACTACCACAGAGACCACAACAACAGAAAGCACAACAACGGACATAACGACAACAGAAAGTACAACTTCCGGTTCCACTACACCAGAAAGTACAACAGCAGAGACTACAACAACCGAAACCACCACACCAGAAAGCACCACAACAGATATTCAGACTACAGAAAGCACAACCGAATCCACCACTACAGAAAGTACAACAATAACAGAAAGTACCCCGATGGGTAGTACAACAACAGAAAGCACTACCATCGGTACCACAACTCCAGAAAGTACAATAGTGGAAACCACAACAACAGACGCTACAACATCAGAAAGTACCACCACCATTACCACAACTCCAGAAAGCACAACAACAGCAAGTACCACTGGTAGCACAATTTCAGAAAGTACAACAGCAGAGACCACAACAACAGAAAGTACAACAGCAGACACTACAACAACCGAAACCACCACACCAAAAAGCACCACAACAGATATTCCAACTACAGAAAGCACAACTGAATCCACCACACCAGAAAGTACAACAATAACAGAAAGTACCCCGATGGGTAGTACAACAACAGAAAGCACTACCATCGGTACCACAACTCCAGAAAGTACAACAGTGGAAACCACAACAACAGACGCTACAACATCAGAAAGTACCACCACCGTTACCACAACTCCAGAAAGCACAACAACAGCAAGTACCACTGGTAGCACAACTCAAGAAAGTACAACAACAGAGACCACAACAGCAGAAAGCACCACAACAACAGACAGCACCACAATGGACACTACAACAACAGAAAGCACCACCACTGGTACCACAACTCCAGAAAGTACAACAACAGCAAGTACCACTGGTAGCACAACTCAAGAAAGTACAACAACAGAGACCACAACAGCAGAAAGCACCACAACAACAGACAGCACCACAATGGACACTACAACAACAGAAAGAACCACCACTGGTACCACAACTCCAGAAAGTACAACAACAGCAAGCACCACAAAAGGTAGCACAACTCAAGAAAGTGCAACAACAGAGATCACAACAGCAGAAAGTACCACAATGGAGAACACCGCAACAGAAAGCACCATGACTCCACAAAGTACTACCACAGAGACCACAACAACAGAAAGCACCACAACAGATATTCCAACTACAGAAAGCACAACTGAATCCACCACAACAGAAAGCACCACAACAACAGACAGCACCACCACTGGTACCACAACTTCAGAAAGTACAACAGCAGACACTACACCAACAGAAAGCACAACAACTGATGTAACAACAACAGAAAGCAATACAATAACAGAAAGTACAACCACCCGTACCACAACTCCAGAAAGTACAACAACGGAGACGGCAACACCGGAAAGCACCACAACTGAAGGAACAACAGACAGCACCGCCACCACCACTGGTACCACAACAGCAGAAAGCACCACAACTGATAGAACAACAGAAATTAACACAAGCCCTTTATAGTTTTAATGTCTTCTTAAAATTAATTCTATACATAGTGGGTCCAGAGAAATGTAAAATAAGATCCATATCTAATAAAGTGCAGTGGAAGAATAAATGCTCATGTCAGGTCATGGTGAGATTCTAATAAACAACATTTAGGCACTTTATATAAAAAAACAGTGCACTCTAAAAGACAAACATTTTATATAAAATATGTACTAATAAATATGGTAACAATACCAGAATGCTTTTTTTCAACTATTTGTTGTTTTAAATAATTAATCTTACAATTAGTTAAATCAGCTTTCTGTAACAAAGAGTGAACATGTTGCTATTTAATAATAATAATAATAAAATCAGTCTTCTGTATGTAATACTGATGCAATTTCTATAGAACAATCAATAATATATATATATATCTACAGCATAAAAATGGAAGTGTTCATTGACAGTTAGTAAAAATAATATTTTGCAAACTGTTTCCCAGTGGTATTCCTAACTTGACCCTACACCTAAAGTATGGTGCTTAAATGGCAGGGAGTTTCTCCAATGCTCTAAAATGTACAGTGGTGAAGCTGACACTTATGGGGGGAAATCTGAATTGTTTTCTCTGTAATATTCTCAGACCAATTTCTAACATATCATTTTTAAATAGGTAATTTAAGGTAGTAAATAATTTGCAATAAAATACCAATATGAGCAACGCATCAGATCTTAATCATCTTAGACCTAAATACAATTATTTGACACTTGATTATTTAATTTTGCTTAGACTAGAAATTGGTCTCTCCGGTGATATTCTAAATTGGTTCAAGATGTATATTGGGAGAAAGGTAATAATTTATTAAAATAGGTGACTATGTATCAATTAAATATTAATAACTATATGCTGTTCCTAAAATATAGAAGTAAAGTACCCAGGGTTTAATTATGGACTACGATTTGAGTTTACATTTCACATTAATCAAGCAACAAACACTTTATTTATTATTTTTGCTCATCATTATTACATTAAAGCTATGTACACTGTCTTATACTTAAGCTACAATTAATACAAAATGCAGCAGTCAAAGTACTAATGAAATTAAGAAGGAAAGAACATATTAATGGTTTTAATACATTTACATTGGTTGCCAGTTCAGCAAATAATTGATTTTTATTTTAATGCGTTCCAAATCATAGTTTCAAATATTCTAGAGCTGGTCTTTTGGCAAAATATACAGTAAAATCTAAGTGACTCTGTGGTGCTCCTTTTAGCCACTACTAAACCCCAAAATGTGGAACTGTCAACCAATTTAAATTAGAAAGGCTTCATTCTTTCATATTTTTAAAGAAAAAAGTCAAGGCACGTCTTTTTTAAATATTAATTTAGCATGCTGTTATCAGTTTTAATTACTGTGTGAAGCTGCAGTGTCAATGTGATACGTTTCTATTGTTGTTTGTATTTTTTTGTTCTTGTTAAGCGCTATGAGCTGCATTTTATATTTTAAACATGCTAAACAAAGTTTGGTAAATATTTTACAATTATTTTTTTTATAACAGAAAGCACCACGACTCCTGAAAGCACCACAACGGGGACCACCACAACAGAAAGTACAACCACTGGCACCACAACTCTAGAAAGTACTACCGCAGAGACCACAACAACAGAGAGCACAACAACGGACATAACGACAACAGAAAGTACAACTTCCGGTTCCACAACACCAGAAAGTACAACTGCAGACACTACAACAACGAAACCACCCACACCAGAAAGCACCACAACAGATATTCAGACTACAGAAAGCACAACCGAATCCACCACTACAGAAAGTACAACAATAACAGAAAGTACCCCGATGGGTAGTACAACAAACAGAAAGCACTACCATCGGTACCACAACTCCAGAAAGTACAACAGTGGAAACCACAACAACAGACGCTACAACATCAGAAAGTACCACCACAATTACCACAATTCCAGAAAGCACAACAACAGCAAGTACCACTGGTAACACAACTTCAGAAAGTACAACAGCAGAGACCACAACAACAGACGCTACAACATCAGAAAGTACCACCACCGTTACCACAATTCCAGAAAGCACAACAACAGCAAGTACCACTGGTAGCACAACTTCAGAAAGTACAACAGCAGAGACCACAACAACAGAAAGTACAACAGCAGACACTACAACAACCGAAACCACCACACCAAAAAGGACCACAACAGATATTCCAACTACAGAAAGCACAACTGAATCCACCACAACAGAAAGCACAACAATAACAGAAAGTACCACGATGGGTAGTACAACAACAGAAAGCACTACCATCGGTACCACAACTCCAGAAAGTAAAACAGTGGAAACCACAACAACAGACGCTACAACATCAGAAAGTACCACCACCGTTACCACAATTCCAGAAAGCACAACAATAGCAAGTACCACTGGTAGCACAACTCAAGAAAGTACAACAACAGAGACCACAACAGCAGAAAGCACCACAACAACAGACAGCACCACAATGGACACTACAACAACAGAAAGCACCACCACTGGTACCACAAACTCCAGAAAGTACTACAACAGCAAGCACCACAACAGGTAGCACAACTCAAGAAAGTGCAACAACAGAGATCACAACAGCAGAAAGTACCACAATGGAGAACACCGCAACAGAAAGCACCACGACTCCACAAAGTACTACCACAGAGACCACAACAACAGACAGCACCACAACGGACATAACGACAACAGAGAGTACAACTTCCGGTTCCACAACACCAGAAAGTACAAACAGCAGACACTACAACAACCGAAACCACCACAACAGAAAGCACCACAACAGATATTACAAACTACAGAAAGCACAACTGAATCCACCACAACAGAAGGCACCACAACAAAAGACAGCACCAAAACTGGTACTACAATTTCAGAAAGTACAACAGCAGACACTACACCAACAGAAAGCACAACAACTGATGTAACAACAACTGAAAGCAATACAATAACAGAAAGTACAACCACCAGTACCACAACTCCAGAAAGTACAACAACGGAGACGACAACACCGGAAAGCACCACAACTGAAGGAACAACAGACAGCACCGCCACCACCACCGGTACCACAACAGCAGAAAGCACCACAACTGAAGGAACAACAGACAGCACCGCCACCACCACTGGTACCACAACAGCAGAACGCACCACAACTGATAGAACAACAGAAATTAACACAAGCCCTTTATAGTTTTAATGTCTTCTTAAAATTAATTATATACATAGTGGGTCCAGAGAAATGTAAAATAAGATCCATATCTAATAAAGTGCAGTAGAAGAATAAATGCTTGTGTCAGGTCATGGTGAGATTCTAATAAACAACATTTAGGCACTTTATATAAAAAACAGTGCACTCTGAAAGACAAACATTTTATTTAAAATATGTACTAATAAATATGGTAACAATACCAGAATGCTTTTTTCAACTATTTGTTGTTTTAAATAATTAATCTTACAATTTGTTAAATCGGCTTTCTGTAACAAAGAGTGAAAATGTTGCTATTTAATAATAATAATAATAAAATCAGTCTTCTGTATGTAATACTGATGCAATTTTTATAGAACAATCAATTATATATATATATATATATATATATATTATTAGAGGTGGGCATAGATTAATTTTTTTAATCTAGATTAATCTAGATTAATTTTGAAATTAATCTAGATTAATCTAGATTAAAATGGCTCATTTGAATTCTGCCGAAGGCATTCAGAATATGTGTGCTACCCAAATAATGACTAAAAGTAAGTCTTTGAGAACGGGTTTCTCAAGCCAGGTGGGGCATTAGACCAGGGGCTCATCTCCTGTTTCCAAAATGCATCACAAACTTTAATCTCTTCCCGTCCCAATCCCACGAAAAAACTGGAGGAAAATCCCGTTCCACTCCCGGAAGAATGACTCCCATTCCCTCCCACTCCCGTGTTGTTGTTTTTTTTTTGCCGATAACTGTCAATTACAGTAAAAATATAGTACAGATCACAGCGTGCTCACCTTATTAGTTGAATAAAAACCCAAAATGTCGTTTTTTGTTATTATATTGAACTGAAAGCCATCTTATGCACAGTGTTGCACAGATTAAATTTCATGTAAATCATCCATGCTAACACACACGTCTTCTATTTTTTTTTTTTGACATTTCACTCTCTATAGATATATTTTTCTATGTACTGTATTTTTAGATATATTCGAGTTTCGAAGTTTCTCGCTCAAGTTCACATGAGACCTAAAGCGCATCCTGTTTGCTTAAAAGCGCAACGTTTCGTTGTTATTCTGAGTGCACACAAATAAACGTAGAGTCTTTACAGATTCGAAAGATGTATTCGGCTACTTTTATCTGTATGACCAAGAATGACAGAGATTTTAAGAGCAAGTGAACGCACCGGAGCCTGTCTTGCAGCAAACGCGCTTCCACACAAACACTTCAATAGCACACATTTCTCTAGGTTAACATCATATTGAGCGGCCATGTAAAGTTGCTACTACATACATCTTTCAGATGAAAAGCCATATTTGAGGTTGATGAATGATAGGTGAGTGTTTGGATGTCCTGCCCGATTGTATTACCACATAGACCAGCCGTTAACAATCTGTCCATCACGGACTGCGAGCCTCTAGTTCGAAGACTCGTTCTCGCCCCCTACAGTGCAATTCGGCTAGGTATACATCCGCGCTAAAATATCAGGGTGAAAGTCATCATAGCTTGCGTAGTATAGACCCAGCTCCCAACCCAACTTTGAGAATAGATTAACGGCGATATTTTTTTTATCGCCGATAAGAGTCTCACATTAACGCAGCACGTTAACGCCGATAACGGCCCACCACTAATATATATATATATCTACAGCATAAAAATGGAAGTGTTCATTGACAGTTAGTAAAAATAATATTTTGCAAACTGTTTCCCAGTGGTATTCCTAACTTGACCCTACACCTAAAGTATGGTGCTTAAATGGCAGGGAGTTTCTCCAATGCTCTAAAATGTACAGTGGTGAAGCTGACACTTATGGGGGGAAATTGGAATTGTTTTCTCTGTAATATTCTCAGACCAATTTCTAACATATCATTTTTAAATAGGTAATTTAAGGTAGTAAATAATTTGCAATAAAATACCAATATGAGCAACGCATCAGATCTTAATCATCTTAGACCTAAATACAATTATTTGACACTTGATTATTTAATTTTGCTTAACAGACTAGAAATTGGTCTCTCCGGTGATATTCTAAATTGGTTCAAGATGTATATTGGGAGAAAAGTAATAATTTATTAAAATAGGTGACTATGTATCAATTAAATATTAATAACTATATGCTGTTCCTAAAATATAGAAGTAAAGTACCCAGGGTTTAATTATGGACTACGATTTGAGTTTACATTTCACATTAATCAAGCAACAAACACTTTATTTATTTTTTTTGCTCATCATTATTACATTAAAGCTATGTACACTGTCTTATACTTAAGCTACAATTAATACAAAATGCAGCAGTCAAAGTACTAATTAAATTAAGAAGGAAAGAACATATTAATGGTTTTAATACATTTACATTGGTTGCCAGTTCAGCAAATAATTGATTTTTATGTTAATGCATTCCAAATAATAGTTTCAAATATTCTAGAGTTGGTCTTTTGGCAAAATATACAGTAAAATCTAAGTGACTCTGTGGTGCTCCTTTTAGCCACTAAACCCCCAAAATGTAGAACTGTCAACAAATTTAAATTAGAAAGGCTTCATTCTTTCATATTTTTAAAGAAAGAAGTCAAGGCACGTCTTTTTTAAATATTAATTTAGCATGCTGTTATCAGTTTTAATTACTGTGTGAAGCTGCAGTGTCAATGTGATACGTTTCTATTGTTGTTTGTATTTTTTGTTCTTGTTAAGCGCTATGAGCTGCATTTTATATTTTAAACATGCTAAACAAAGTTTGGTAAATATTTGAATGTTTTTTGATAACAGAAAGCACCACGACTCCAGAAAGCACCACAACGGAGACCACCACAACAGAAAGTATAACCACTGGCACCACAACTCTAGAAAGTACTACCGCAGAGACCACAACAACAGAAAGCACAACAACAGACATAATGACAACAGAAAGTACAACTTCCGGTTCCACAACACCAGAAAGTACAACAGCAGACACTACAACAACCGAAACCACCACACCAGAAAGCACCATAACAGATATTCAGACTACAGAAAGCACAACCGAATCCACCACTACAGAAAGTACAACAATAACAGAAAGTACCCCGATGGGTAGTACAACAACAGAAAGCACTACCATCGGTAACACAACTCCAGAAAGTACAACAGTGGAAACCACAACAACAGACGTTACAACATCAGAAAGTACCACCACAATTACCACAATTCCAGAAAGCACAACAACAGCAAGTACCACTGGTAGCACAACTTCAGAAAGTACAACAGCAGAGACCACAACAACAGACGCTACAACATCAGAAAGTACCACCACCGTTACCACAATTCCAGAAAGCACAACAACAGCAAGTACCACTGGTAGCACAACTTCAGAAAGTACAACAGCAGAGACCACAACAACAGAAAGCACAAAAACAGAAAGTACAACTTCCGGTTCCACAACACCAGAAAGTACAACAGCAGACACTACAACAACCGAAACCACCACACCAAAAAGGACCACAACAGATATTCCAACTACAGAAAGCACAACTGAATCCACCACAACAGAAAGCACAACAATAACAGAAAGTACCACGATGGGTAGTACAACAACAGAAAGCACTACCATCGGTACCACAACTCCAGAAAGTACAACAGTGGAAACCACAACAACAGACGCTACAACATCAGAAAGTACCACCACCATTACCACAACTCCAGAAAGCACAACAACAGCAAGTACCACTGGTAGCACAACTCAAGAAAGTACAACAACAGAGACCACAACAGCAGAAAGCACCACAACAACAGACAGCACCACAATGGACACTACAACAACAGAAAGCACCACCACTGGTACCACAACTCCAGAAAGTACAACAACAGCAAGCACCACAACAGGTAGCACAACTCAAGAAAGTGCAACAACAGAGATCACAACAGCAGAAAGTACCACAATGGAGAACACCGCAACAGAAAGCACCACGACTCCACAAAGTACTACCACAGAGACCACAACAACAGAAAGCACCACAACGGACATAACGACAACAGAGAGTACAACTTCCGGTTCCACAACACCAGAAAGTACAACAGCAGACATTACAACAACCGAAACCATCAAAACAGAAAGCACCACAACAGATATTACAACTACAGAAAGCACAAATTCCAGTTCCACAACACCAGAAAGTACAACAGCAGACACTACAACAACCGAAACCACCACAACAGAAAGCACCACAACAGATATTACAACTACAGAAAGCACAACTGAATCCACCACAACAGAAAGCACCACAACAACAGACAGCACCACCACTGGTACCACAACTTCAGAAAGTACAACAGCAGACACTACACCAACAGAAAGCACAACAACTGATGTAACAACAACTGAAAGCAATACAATAACAGAAAGTACAACCACCAGTACCACAACTCCAGAAAGTACAACAACGGAGACGGACAACACCGGAAAGCACCACAACTGAAGGAACAACAGACAGCACCGCCACCACCACTGGTACCACAACAGCAGAAAGCACCACAACTGATAGAACAACAGAAATTAACACAAGCCCTTTATAGTTTTAATGTCTTCTTAAAATTAATTCTATACATAGTGGGTCCAGAGAAATGTAAAATAAGATCCATATCTAATAAAGTGCAGTGGAAGAATAAATGCTCGTGTCAGGTCATGGTGAGATTCTAATGAACAACATTTAGGCACTTTATATAAAAAACAGTGCACTCTGAAAGACAAACATTTTATTTAAAATATGTACTAATAAATATGGTAACAATACCAGAATGCTTTTTTCAACTATTTGTTGTTTTAAATAATTAATCTTACAATTTGTTAAATCATCTTTCTGTAACAAAGAGTGAATATGTTGCTATTTAATAATAATAATAATAAAATCAGTCTTCTGTACGTAATACTGATGCAATTTCTATAGATCAATAATATATATATATATATATATATCTACAGCATAAAAATGGAAGTGTTCATTGACAGTTAATAAAAATAATATTTTGCAAACTGTTTCCCAGTGGTATTCCTAACTTGAACCTACACCTAAAGTATGGTGCTTAAATGGCAGGGAGTTTCTCCAATGCTCTAAAATGTACAGTGGTGAAGCTGACACTTATGGGGGGAAATCTGAATTGTTTTCTCTGTAATATTCTCAGACCAATTTCTAACATATCATTTTTAAATAGGTAATTTAAGGTAGTAAATAATTTGCAATAAAATACCAATATGAGCAACGCATCAGATCTTAATCATCTTAGACCTAAATACAATTATTTGACACTTGATTATTTAATTTTGCTTAACAGACTAGAAATTGGTCTCTCCGGTGATATTCTAAATTGGTTCAAGATGTATATTGGGAGAAAGGTAATAATTTATTAAAATAGGTGACTATGTATCAATTAAATATTAATAACTATATGCTGTTCCTAAAATATAGAAGTAAAGTACCCAGGGTTTAATTATGGACTACGATTTGAGTTTACATTTCACATTAATCAAGCAACAAACACTTTATTTATTATTTTTGCTCATCATTATTACATTAAAGCTATGTACACTGTCTTATACTTAAGCTACAATTAATACAAAATGCAGCAGTCAAAGTACTAATGAAATTAAGAAGGAAAGAACATATTAATGGTTTTAATACATTTACATTGGTTGCCAGTTCAGCAAATAATTGATTTTTATGTTAATGCGTTCCAAATCATAGTTTCAAATATTCTAGAGCTGGTCTTTTGGCAAAATATACAGTAAAATCTAAGTGACTCTGTGGTGCTCCTTTTAGCCACTAAACCCCCAAAATGTGGAACTGTCAACCAATTTAAATTAGAAAGGCTTCATTCTTTCATATTTTTAAAGAAAGAAGTCAAGGCACGTCTTTTTAAAATATTAATTTAGCATGCTGTTATCAGTTTTAATTACTGTGTGAAGCTGCAGTGTCAATGTGATACGTTTCTATTGTTGTTTGTATTTTTTTTTCTTGTTAAGCGCTATGAGCTGCATTTTATATTTTAAACATGCTAAACAAAGTTTGGTAAATATTTGAATGTTTTTTGATAACAGAAAGCACCACGACTCCAGAAAGCACCACAACGGAGACCACCACAACAGAAAGTATAACCACTGGCACCACAACTCTAGAAAGTACTACCGCAGAGACCACAACAACAGAAAGCACAACAACGGACATAACGACAACAGAAAGTACAACTTCCGGTTCCACAACACCAGAAAGTACAACAGCAGACACTACAACAACCGAAACCACCACACCAGAAAGCACCACAACAGATATTCAGACTACAGAAAGCACAACCGAATCCACCACTACAGAAAGTACAACAATAACAGAAAGTACCCCGATGGGTAGTACAACAACAGAAAGCACTACCATCGGTACCACAACTCCAGAAAGTACAACAGTGGAAACCACAACAACAGACGCTACAACATCAGAAAGTACCACCACAATTACCACAATTCCAGAAAGCACAACAACAGCAAGTACCACTGGTAGCACAACTTCAGAAAGTACAACAGCAGAGACCACAACAAAACAGACGCTACAACATCAGAAAGTACCACCACAATTACCACAATTCCAGAAAGCACAACAACAGCAAGTACCACTGGTAGCACAACTTCAGAAAGTACAACAGCAGAGACCACAACAACAGAAAGTACAACAGCAGACACTACAACAACCGAAACCACCACACCAAAAAGCACCACAACAGATATTCCAACTACAGAAAGCACAACTGAATCCACCACAACAGAAAGCACAACAATAACAGAAAGTACCACGATGGGTAGTACAACAACAGAAAGCACTACCATCGGTACCACAAACCAGAAAGTACAACAGTGGAAACCACAACAACAGACGCTACAACATCAGAAAGTACCACCACCGTTACCACAATTCCAGAAAGCACAACAACAGCAAGTACCACTGGTAGCACAACTCAAGAAAGTACAACAACAGAGACCACAACAGCAGAAAGCACCACAACAACAGACAGCACCACAATGGACACTACAACAACAGAAAGCACCACCACTGGTACCACAACTCCAGAAAGTACAACAACAGCAAGCACCACAACAGGTAGCACAACTCAAGAAAGTGCAACAACAGAGATCACAACAGCAGAAAGTACCACAATGGAGAACACCGCAAAAGAAAGCACCACGACTCCACAAAGTACTACCACAGAGACCACAACAACAGAAAGCACCACAACGGACATAACGACAACAGAGAGTACAACTTCCGGTTCCACAACACCAGAAAGTACAACAGCAGACACTACAACAACCGAAACCACCACAACAGAAAGCACCACAACAGATATTACAACTACAGAAAGCACAACAGAAAGCACCACAACAACAGACAGCACCACCACTGGTACCACAACTTCAGAAAGTACAACAGCAGACACTACACCAACAGAAAGCACAACAACTGATGTAACAACAACTGAAAGCAATACAATAACAGAAAGTACAACCACCAGTACCACAACTCCAGAAAGTACAACAACGGAGACGGCAACACCGGAAAGCACCACAACTGAAGGAACAACAGACAACACCGCCACCACCACCACCGGTACCACAACAGCAGAAAGCACCACAACTGATAGAACAACCACCACAAATGATAGAACAACAGAAATGAATAGCCCTTTATAGTTTTAATGTCTTCTTAAAATTAATTCTATACATAGTGGGTCCAGAGAAATGTAAAATAAGATCCATATCTAATAAAGTGCAGTAGAAGAATAAATGCTTGTGTCAGGTCATGGTGAGATTCTAATAAACAACATTTAGGCACTTTATATAAAAACAGTGCATCTGAAAGACAAACATTTTATTTTAAATATGTACTAATAAATATGGTAACAATACCAGAATGCTTTTTTCAACTATTTGTTGTTTTAAATAATTAATCTTACAATTTGTTAAATCAGCTTTCTGTAACAAAGAGTGAAAATGTTGCTATTTAATAATAATAATAATAAAATAAATCAGTCTTCTGTATGTAATACTGATGCAATTTCTATAGAACAATCAATAATATATATATATATATATATTATATAATATATATATCTACAGCATTAAAATGGAAGTGTTCATTGACAGTTAATAAAAATTATATTTTGCAAACTGTTTCCCAGTGGTATTCCTAACTTGAACCTACACCTAAAGTATGGTGCTTAAATGGCAGGGAGTTTTTCCAATGCTCTAAATGTACAGTGGTGAAGCTGACACTTATGGGGGGAAATCTGAATTGTTTTCTCTGTAATATTCTCAGACCAATTTCTAACATATCATTTTTAAATAGGTAATTTAAGGTAGTAAATAATTTGCAATAAAATACCAATATGAGCAATGCATCAGATCCTAATCATCTTAGACCTAAATACAATTATTTGACACTTAATTATTTAACTTTGCTTAACAGACTAGAAATTGGTCTCTCCGGTGATATTCTAAATTGGTTCAAGATGTATATTGGGAGAAAGGTAATAATTTATTAAAATAGGTGACTATGTATCAATTAAATATTAATAACTATATGCTGTTCCTAAAAGATAGAAGTAAAGTACCCAGGGTTTAATTATGGACTACGATTTGAGTTTACATTTCACATTAATCAAGCAACAAACACTTTATTTATTATTTTTGCTCATCATTATTACATTAAAGCTATGTACACTGTCTTATACCTAAGCTACAATTAATACAAAATGCAGCAGTCAAAGTACTAATGAAATTAAGAAGGAAATAACATATTAATGGTTTTATTACATTTACATTGGTTGCCAGTTCAGCAAATATTAGATTTTTATGTTAATGCGTTCCAAATCATAGTTTCAAATATTCTAGAGCTGGTCTTTTGGCAAAATATACAGTAAAATCTAAGTGACTCTGTGGTGCTCCTTTTAGCCACTAAACCCCCAAAATGTGGAACTGTCAACCAATTTAAATTAGAAAGGCTTAATTCTTTCATATTTTTAAAGAAAGAAGTCAAGGCACGTCTTTTTAAAATATTAATTTAACATGCTGTTATCAGTTTTAATTACTGTGTGAAGCTGCAGTGTCAATGTGATACGTTTCTATTGTTGTTTGTATTTTTTTTCTTGTTAAGCGCTATGAGCTGCATTTTATATTTTAAACATGCTAAACAAAGTTTGGTAAATATTTGAATGTTTTTTGATAACAGAAAGCACCACGACTCCAGAAAGCACCACAACGGAGACCACCACAACAGAAAGTATAACCACTGGCACCACAACTCTAGAAAGTACTACCGCAGAGACCACAACAACAGAAAGCACAACAACGGACATAACGACAACAGAAAGTACAACTTCCGGTTCCACAACACCAGAAAGTACAACAGCAGACACTACAACAACCGAAACCACCACACCAGAAAGCACCACAACAGATATTACAACTACAGAAAGCACAACCGAATCCACCACTACAGAAAGTACAACAATAACAGAAAGTACCCCGATGGGTAGTACAACAACAGAAAGCACTACCATCGGTACCACAACTCCAGAAAGTACAACAGTGGAAACCACAACAACAGACGCTACAACATCAGAAAGTACCACCACCATTACCACAACTCCAGAAAGCACAACAACAGCAAGTACCACTGGTAGCACAATTTCAGAAAGTACAACAGCAGAGACCACAACAACAGAAAGTACAACAGCAGACACTACAACAACCGAAACCACCACACCAAAAAGCACCACAACAGATATTCCAACTACAGAAAGCACAACTGAATCCACCACACCAGAAAGCACAACAATAACAGAAAGTACCCGATGGGTAGTACAACAACAGAAAGCACTACCATCGGTACCACAACTCCAGAAAGTACAACAGTGGAAACCACAACAACAGACGCTACAACATCAGAAAGTACCACCACCGTTACCACAACTCCAGAAAGCACAACAACAGCAAGTACCACTGGTAGCACAACTCAAGAAAGTACAACAACAGAGACCACAACAGCAGAAAGCACCACAACAACAGACAGCACCACAATGGACACTACAACAACAGAAAGCACCACCACTGGTACCACAACTCCAGAAAGTACAACAACAGCAAGTACCACTGGTAGCACAACTCAAGAAAGTACAACAACAGAGACCACAACAGCAGAAAGCACCACAACAACAGACAGCACCACAATGGACACTACAACAACAGAAAGAACCACCACTGGTACCACAACTCCAGAAAGTACAACAACAGCAAGCACCACAAAGGTAGCACAACTCAAGAAAGTGCAACAACAGAGATCACAACAGCAGAAAGTACCACAATGGAGAACACCGCAACAGAAAGCACCATGACTCCACAAAGTACTACCACAGAGACCACAACAACCAAACACCAGAAAGCACCACAACAGATATTCCAACTACAGAAAGCACAACTGAATCCACCACAACAGAAAGCACCACAACAACAGACAGCACCACCACTGGTACCACAACTTCAGAAAGTACAACAGCAGACACTACACCAACAGAAAGCACAACAACTGATGTAACAACAACAGAAAGCAATACAATAACAGAAAGTACAACCACCGTACCACAACTCCAGAACGTACAACAACGGAGACGACAACACCGGAAAGCACCACAACTGAAGGAACAACAGACAGCACCGCCACCACCACTGGTACCACAACAGCAGAAAGCACCACAACTGATAGAACAACAGAAATTAACACAAGCCCTTTATAGTTTTAATGTCTTCTTAAAATTAATTCTATAAATCATAGTGGGTCAGAGAAATGTAAAATAAGATCCATATCTAATAAAGTGTATGCAGTGGTGTGAATGAATAAATGCTCATGTCAGGTCATGGTGAGATTCTAATAAACAACATTTAGGCACTTTATATAAAAAAACAGTTTTGCACTCTAAAAGACAAACATTTTATATAAAATATGTACTAATAAATATGGTAACAATACCAGAATGCTTTTTTTTTCAACTATTTGTTGTTTTAAATAATTAATCTTACAATTAGTTAAATCGGCTTTCTGTAACAAAGAGTGAAAATGTTGCTATTTAATAATAATAATAATAAAATCAGTCTTCTGTATGTAATACTGATGCAATTTCTATAGAACAATCAATAATATATATATATATATATCTACAGCATAAAAATGGAAGTGTTCATTGACAGTTAGTAAAAATAATATTTTGCAAACTGTTTCCCAGTGGTATTCCTAACTTGACCCTACACCTAAAGTATGGTGCTTAAATGGCAGGGAGTTTCTCCAATGCTCTAAAATGTACAGTGGTGAAGCTGACACTTATGGGGGGAAATCTGAATTGTTTTCTCTGTAATATTCTCAGACCAATTTCTAACATATCATTTTTAAATAGGTAATTTAAGGTAGTAAATAATTTGCAATAAAATACCAATATGAGCAACGCATCAGATCTTAATCATCTTAGACCTAAATACAATTATTTGACACTTGATTATTTAATTTTGCTTAGACTAGAAATTGGTCTCTCCGGTGATATTCTAAATTGGTTCAAGATGTATATTGGGAGAAAGGTAATAATTTATTAAAATAGGTGACTATGTATCAATTAAATATTAATAACTATATGCTGTTCCTAAAATATAGAAGTAAAGTACCCAGGGTTTAATTATGGACTACGATTTGAGTTTACATTTCACATTAATCAAGCAACAAACACTTTATTTATTATTTTTGCTCATCATTATTACATTAAAGCTATGTACACTGTCTTATACTTAAGCTACAATTAATACAAAATGCAGCAGTCAAAGTACTAATGAAATTAAGAAGGAAAGAACATATTAATGGTTTTAATACATTTACATTGGTTGCCAGTTCAGCAAATAATTGATTTTTATTTTAATGCGTTCCAAATCATAGTTTCAAATATTCTAGAGCTGGTCTTTTGGCAAAATATACAGTAAAATCTAAGTGATTCTGTGGTGCTCCTTTTAGCCACTAAACCCCCAAAATGTGGAACTGTCAACCAATTTAAATTAGAAAGGCTTCATTCTTTCATATTTTTAAAGAAAAAAGTCAAGGCACGTCTTTTTAAAATATTAATTTAGCATGCTGTTATCAGTTTTAATTACTGTGTGAAGCTGCAGTGTCAATGTGATACGTTTCTATTGTTGTTTGTATTTTTTTGTTCTTGTTAAGCGCTATGAGCTGCATTTTATATTTTAAACATGCTAAACAAAGTTTGGTAAATATTTGAATGTTTTTTTATAACAGAAAGCACCACGACTCCAGAAAGCACCACAACGGAGACCACCACAACAGAAAGTATAACCACTGGCACCACAACTCTAGAAAGTACTACCGCAGAGACCACAACAACAGAGAGCACAACAACGGACATAACGACAACAGAAAGTACAACTTCCGGTTCCACAACACCAGAAAGTACAACTGCAGACACTACAACAACCGAAACCACCACACCAGAAAGCACCACAACAGATATTCAGACTACAGAAAGCACAACTGAATCCACCACTACAGAAAGTACAACAATAACAGAAAGTACCCGATGGGTAGTACAACAACAGAAAGCACTACCATACTCATCGGTACCACAACTCCAGAAAGTACAACAGTGGAAACCACAACAACAGACGCTACAACATCAGAAAGTACCACCACAATTACCACAACTCCAGAAAGCACAACAACAGCAAGTACCACTGGTAGCACAACTTCAGAAAGTACAACAGCAGAGACCACAACAACAGACGCTACAACATCAGAAAGTACCACCACCGTTACCACAACTCCAGAAAGCACAACAACAGCAAGTACCACTGGTAGCACAACTTCAGAAAGTACAACAGCAGAGACCACAACAACAGAAAGTACAACAGCAGACACTACAACAACCGAAACCACCACACCAAAAAGCACCACAACAGATATTCCAACTACAGAAAGCACAACTGAATCCACCACAACAGAAAGCACAACAATAACAGAAAGTACCACGATGGGTAGTACAACAACAGAAAGCACTACCATCGGTACCACAACTCCAGAAAGTACAACAGTGGAAACCACAACAACAGACGCTACAACATCAGAAAGTACCACCACCGTTACCACAATTCCAGAAAGCACAACAATAGCAAGTACCACTGGTAGCACAACTCAAGAAAGTACAACAACAGAGACCACAACAGCAGAAAGCACCACAACAACAGACAGCATCACAATGGACACTACAACAACAGAAAGCACCACCACTGGTACCACAACTCCAGAAAGTACTACAACAGCAAGCACCACAACAGGTAGCACAACTCAAGAAAGTGCAACAACAGAGATCACAACAGCAGAAAGTACCACAATGGAGAACACCGCAACAGAAAGCACCACGACTCCACAAAGTACTACCACAGAGACCACAACAACAGACAGCACCACAACGGACATAACGACAACAGAGAGTACAACTTCCGGTTCCACAACACCAGAAAGTACAACAGCAGACACTACAACAACCGAAACCACCACAACAGAAAGCACCACAACAGATATTACAACTACAGAAAGCACAACTGAATCCACCACAACAGAAGGCACCACAACAAAAGACAGCACCAAAACTGGTACTACAATTTCAGAAAGTACAACAGCAGACACTACACCAACAGAAAGCACAACAACTGATGTAACAACAACTGAAAGCAATACAATAACAGAAAGTACAACCACCAGTACCACAACTCCAGAAAGTACAACAACGGAGACGACAACACCGGAAAGCACCACAACTGAAGGAACAACAGACAGCACCGCCACCACCACCGGTACCACAACAGCAGAAAGCACCACAACTGAAGGAACAACAGACAGCACCGCCACCACCACTGGTACCACAACAGCAGAAAGCACCACAACTGATAAAACATCAGAAATTAACACAAGCCCTTTATAGTTTTAATGTCTTCTTAAAATTAATTCTATACATAGTGGGTCCAGAGAAATGTAAAATAAGATCCATATCTAATAAAGTGCAGTAGAAGAATAAATGCTTGTGTCAGGTCATGGTGAGATTCTAATAAACAACATTTAGGCACTTTATATAAAAAACAGTGCACTCTGAAAGACAAACATTTTATTTAAAATATGTACTAATAAATATGGTAACAATACCAGAATGCTTTTTTTCAACTATTTGTTGTTTTAAATAATTAATCTTACAATTTGTTAAATCGGCTTTCTGTAACAAAGAGTGAAAATGTTGCTATTTAATAATAATAATAATAAAATCAGTCTTCTGTATGTAATACTGATGCAATTTCTATAGAACAATCAATAATATATATATATATATATATATATACAGCATAAAAATGGAAGTGTTCATTGACAGTTATAAAAATAATATTTTGCAAACTGTTTCCCAGTGGTATTCCTAACTTGACCCTACACCTAAAGTATGGTGCTTAAATGGCAGGGAGTTTCTCCAATGCTCTAAAATGTACAGTGGTGAAGCTGACACTTATGGGGGGAAATCTGAATTGTTTTCTCTGTAATATTCTCAGACCAATTTCTAACATATCATTTTTAAATAGGTAATTTAAGGTAGAAAATAATTTGCAATAAAATACCAATATGAGCAACGCATCAGATCTTAATCATCTTAGACCTAAATACAATTATTTGACACTTGATTATTTAATTTTGCTTAACAGACTAGAAATTGGTCTCTCCGGTGATATTCTAAATTGGTTCAAGATGTATATTGGGAGAAAGGTAATAATTTATTAAAATAGGTGACTATGTATCAATTAAATATTAATAACTATATGCTGTTCCTAAAATATAGAAGTAAAGTACCCAGGGTTTAATTATGGACTACGATTTGAGTTTACATTTCACATTAATCAAGCAACAAACACTTTATTTATTATTTTTGCTAATCATTATTACATTAAAGCTATGTACACTGTCTTATACTTAAGCTACAATTAATACAAAATGCAGCAGTCAAAGTACTAATGAAATTAAGAAGGAAATAACATTTTAATGGTTTTATTACATTTACATTGGTTGCCAGTTCAGCAAATAATTGATTTGTATGTTAATGCGTTCCAAATCATAGTTTCAAATATTCTAGAGCTGGTCTTTTGGCAAAATATACAGTAAAATCTAAGTGACTCTGTGGTGCTCCTTTTAGCCACTAAACCCCCAAAATGTGGAACTGTCAACAAATTTAAATTAGAAAGGCTTCATTCTTTCATATTTTTAAAGAAAGAAGTCAAGGCACGTCTTTTTAAATATTAATTTAGCATGCTGTTATCAGTTTTAATTACTGTGTGAAGCTGCAGTGTCAATGTGATACGTTTCTATTGTTGTTTGTATTTTTTTTCTTGTTAAGCGCTATGAGCTGCATTTTATATTTTAAACATGCTAAACAAAGTTTGGTAAATATTTGAATGTTTTTTGATAACAGAAAGCACCACGACTCCAGAAAGCACCACAACGGAGACCACCACAACAGAAAGTATAACCACTGGCACCACAACTCTAGAAAGTACTACCGCAGAGACCACAACAACAGAAAGCACAACAACGGACATAACGACAACAGAAAGTACAACTTCCGGTTCCCACAACACAAAGTACAGTACACAGCAGACACACAACAACCGAAACACACCATTCCAGCACCACAAACAGATATTACACCACTACAGAAAGCACAACTGAATCCACCACACACAGAAAGTACCACAACCCCTACAGCACCACCACTGGTACCACAACTTCAGTAAGTACAACAGCAGACAATACACCACCAGAAAGCACAACACACTGATGTACCAACAACATACAAACCACACCAAAACATAAAGTACCCAACACCAGTACCACAACACCAGACACATAACAACAAGGGATGACAACACCGAAAGCACCACAATTGAAGGAACAACAGACAGCACTGCCACCACACCGATACCACAACAGCAAACACCACAACCAGAAAGGAACAACAGACAGCACCGCCACCACCACTGGTACACAACAGAGAAAAACCACAACTGATAAAACATCAGAAATACACAACCCTTTATAGTTTTAATGTCTTCTTAAAATTAATTATATACATAGTGGGTCCAGAAAGTAAAATAAGATCATATCAACAAAGTGCAGTAGAAGAATAAATGCTTGTGTCAGGTCATGGTGAGATTCTAATAAACAACATTTAGGCACTTTATATAAAACAACAGTGCACTCTGAAAGACAAACATTTTATTTAAAATATGTACTAATAAATATGGTAACAATACCAGAATGCTTTTTTTCAACTATTTGTTGTTTTAAATAATTAATCACAATTTGTTAAATCAGCTTTCTGTAACAAAGAGTGAAAATGTTGCTATTTAATAATAATAATAATAAAATCAGTCTTCTGTATGTAATACTGATGCAATTTCTATAGAACAATCAATAATAATATATATATATATATTATATATATCTACAGCATAAAAATGGAAGTGTTCATTGACAGTTAATAAAAATAATATTTTGCCAAACTGTTTCCCAGTGGTATTCCTAACTTGAACCACACCTAACAGTATGGTGCTTAAATGGCAGGGAGTTTCTCCAATGCTCTAAAATGTACAGTGGTGAAGCTGACACTTATGGGGGGAAATCTGAATTGTTTCTCTGTAATATTCTCAGACCAATTTCTAATATATCATTTTTAAATAGGTAATTTAAGGTAGAAAATAATTTGCAATAAAATACCAATATGAGCAACGCATCAGATAATCATCTTACCTAAATACAATTATTTGACACTTGATTATTTAATTTTGCTTAACAGACGAGAAATTGGTCTCTCCGGTGATATTCAAATTGGTTCAAGATGTATATTGGGAGAAAGGTAATAATTTATTACAATTTGTGACTATGTACAATTAAATATTAATAACATATGCTGTTCCTAAAATATAGAAGTAAAGTACCCAGGGTTTAATTATGGACTACGATTTGAGTTTACATTTCACATTAATCAAGCAACAAACACTTTATTTATTATTTTTGCAATCATTATTACATTAAAGCTATGTACACTGTCTTATACTTAAGCTACAATTAATACAACAACAGCAGTCAAAGTACTAATGAAATTAAGAAGGAAATAACATTTTAATGGTTTTATTACATTTACATTGGTTGCCAGTTCAGCAAATAATTTTTTGTATGTTAATGCGTTCCAAATCATAGTTTCAAATACAAGCTGGTCTTTTGGCAAAATATACAGTAAATCTAAGTGACTCTGTGGTGCTCCTTTTAGCCACTACCCCCAAAATGTGGAACTGTCAACCAATTTAAATTAGAAAGGCTTAATTCTTTCATATTTTTAAGAAAGAAGTCAAGGCACGTCTTTTTAAATATTAATTTAACATGCTGTTATCAGTTTTAATTACTGTGTGAAGCTGCAGTGTCAATGTGATACGTTTCATTGTTGTTTGTATTTTTTTTTCTTGTTAAGCGCTATGAGCTGCATTTTATATTTTAAACATGCTAAACAAAGTTTGGTAAATATTTGAATGTTTTTTGATAACAGAAAGCACCACGACTCCAGAAAGCACCACAACGGAGACCACCACAACAGAAAGTATAACCACTGGCACCACAACTCTAGAAAGTACTACCACAGAGACCACAACAACAGAAAGCACAACAACGGACATAACGACAACAGAAAGTACAACTTCCAGTTCCACAACACCAGAAAGTACAACAGCAGACACTACAACAACCGAAACCACCACACCAGAAAGCACCACAACAGATATTACAACTACAGAAAGCACAACTGAATCCACCACAACAGAAAGCACCACAACAACAGACAGCACCACCACTGGTACCACAACTTCAGAAAGTACAACAGCAGACAATACACCAACAGAAAGCACAACAACTGATGTAACAACAACTGAAAGCAATACAATAACAGAAAGTACAACCACCAGTACCACAACTCCAGAAAGTACAACAACGGAGATGACAACACCGGAAAGCACCACAACTGAAGGAACAACAGACAGCACTGCCACCACCACCGATACCACAACAGCAGAAAGCACCACAACTGAAGGAACAACAGACAGCACCGCCACCACCACTGGTACCACAACAGCAGAAAACACCACAACTGATAAAACATCAGAAATTAACACAAGCCCTTTATAGTTTTAATGTCTTCTTAAAATTAATTATATACATAGTGGGTCCAGAGAAATGTAAAATAAGATCCATATCTAATAAAGTGCAGTAGAAGAATAAATGCTTGTGTCAGGTCATGGTGAGATTCTAATAAACAACATTTAGGCACTTTATATAAAAAACAGTGCACTCTGAAAGACAAACATTTTATTTAAAATATGTACTAATAAATATGGTAACAATACCAGAATGCTTTTTTTCAACTATTTGTTGTTTTAAATAATTAATCTTACAATTTGTTAAATCAGCTTTCTGTAACAAAGAGTGAAAATGTTGCTATTTAATAATAATAATAATAAAATCAGTCTTCTGTATGTAATACTGATGCAATTTCTATAGAACAATCAATAATATATATATATATATATATATATATATATATATCTACAGCATAAAAATGGAAGTGTTCATTGACAGTTAATAAAAATAATATTTTGCAAACTGTTTCCCAGTGGTATTCCTAACTTGAACCTACACCTAAAGTATGGTGCTTAAATGGCAGGGAGTTTCTCCAATGCTCTAAAATGTACAGTGGTGAAGCTGACACTTATGGGGGGAAATCTGAATTGTTTTCTCTGTAATATTCTCAGACCAATTTCTAATATATCATTTTTAAATAGGTAATTTAAGGTAGAAAAATAATTTGCAATAAAATACCAAATATGAGCAACGCATCAGATCTTAATCATCTTAGACCTAAATACAATTATTTGACACTTGATTATTTAATTTTGCTTAACAGACTAGAAATTGGTCTCTCCGGTGATATTCTAAATTGGTTCAAGATGTATATTGGGAGAAAGGTAATAATTTATTAAAATAGGTGACTATGTATCAATTAAATATTAATAACTATATGCTGTTCCTAAAATATAGAAGTAAAGTACCCAGGGTTTAATTATGGACTACGATTTGAGTTTACATTTCACATTAATCAAGCAACAAACACTTTATTTATTATTTTGCTAATCATTATTACATTAAAGCTATGTACACTGTCTTATACTTAAGCTACAATTAATACAAAATGCAGCAGTCAAAGTACTAATGAAATTAAGAAGGAAATAACATTTTAATGGTTTTATTACATTTACATTGGTTGCCAGTTCAGCAAATAATTGATTTGTATGTTAATGCGTTCCAAATCATAGTTTCAAATATTCTAGAGCTGGTCTTTTGGCAAAATATACAGTAAAATCTAAGTGAATCTGTGGTGCTCCTTTTAGCCACTAAACCCCCAAAATGTGGAACTGTCAACCAATTTAAATTAGAAAGGCTTAATTCTTTCATATTTTTAAAGAAAGAAGTCAAGGCACGTCTTTTTAAAATATTAATTTAACATGCTGTTATCAGTTTTAATTACTGTGTGAAGCTGCAGTGTCAATGTGATACGTTTCTATTGTTGTTTGTATTTTTTTTCTTGTTAAGCGCTATGAGCTGCATTTTATATTTTAAACATGCTAAACAAAGTTTGGTAAATATTTGAATGTTTTTTGATAACAGAAAGCACCACGACTCCAGAAAGCACCACAACGGAGACCACCACAACAGAAAGTATAACCACTGGCACCACAACTCTAGAAAGTACTACCGCAGAGACCACAACAACAGAAAGCACAACAACGGACATAACGACAACAGAAAGTACAACTTCCGGTTCCACAACACCAGAAAGTACAACAGCAGACACTACAACAACCGAAACCACCACACCAGAAAGCACCACAACAGATATTACAACTACAGAAAGCACAACTGAATCCACCACAACAGAAAGCACAACAAACAACAGACAGCACCACCGACTGGTACCACAACTTCAGAAAGTACAACAGCAGACAATACACCAACAGAAAGCACACAAACTGATCAACAACAACTGAAAGCATATACAATAACAGAAAGTCAACCACAACAACAGACACAACTCCAGAAAGTACACCACAACGGAGATGACAACACGGAAAGCACCACAACTAAGGAACAACAGTACCACTGCCACCACTTCAGAAAGTACAACAGCAGAAAATGCACCACAATGAAGGAACAACAGACAGCACGCCACCACCACTGGTACACAACAGCAGAAAAACACCAAACTGATAAAACATCAGAAATTAACACAAAGCACCTTTATAGTTTTAATGTCTTCTTAAAATTAATTATATACATAGTGGGTCCAGAGAAATGTAAAATAAGTCCATATCTAATAAAGTGCAGAGAAGAATAAATGCTTGTGTCAGGTCATGGTGAGATTCTGAATAAACAACATTTAGGCACTTTAATAAAAAAACAGTGCACTCTGAAAGACAACCATTTTATTTAAAATATGTACTAATAAATATGGTAACAATACCAGATGCTTTTTTTCAACTATTTGTTGTTTTAAATAATTAATTTACAATTTGTTAAATCAGCTTTCTGTAACAAAAGAGTGAAAATGTTGTTTTTAATAATAATATTAATAAAATCAGTCTTCTGTATGTAATACTGATGCAATTTTCTATAGAACAATCAATAATAATATATATTTATATATATATATATATCTACAGCATAAAAATGGAAGTGTTCATTGACAGAATAAAAATAATATTTTGCAACACTGTTTCCCAGTGGTATTCCTAACTTGACACACCTAAAGTATGGTGCTTAAATGGCAGGGAGTTTCTACCAATGCATCAAAATGTACAGTGGTGAAGCTGACACTTATGGGGGGAAATCTGAATTGTTTTCTCTGTAATATTCCAGACCAATTCTAATATATCATTTTTAAATAGAATTTAGGTAGTGAAAATAATTTGCAATAAAATACCAATATGAGCAAACGCATCAGATCGTAATCATCTTAGACCTAACTACAATTATTTGACACTTGATTATTTAATTTTGCTTAACAGACGAGAAATTGGTCTCTCCGGTGATATTCTAAATTGGTTCAAGATGTATATTGGGAGAAAGGTAATAATTTATTACAATTTGTGACTATGTATCAATTAATATTAATAACTATATGCTGTTCCTAAAATATAGAAGTAAAGTACCCAGGGTTTAATTATGGACACGATTTGAGTTTACATTTCACATTAATCAAGCAACAAACACTTTATTTATTATTTTTGCTAATCATTATTACATTAAAGCTATGTACACTGTCTTATACTTAAGCTACAATTAATACAAAATGCAGCAGTCAAAGTACAATGAAATTAAGAAGGAAATAACATTTTTAATGGTTTTATTACATTTACATGGTTGCAGTTAAGCAAATAATTGATTTGTATTTTAATGCGTTCCAAATCATAGTTTCAAATATTTCTAGAGCTGGTCTTTTGGCAAAATATACAGTCAAATCTAAGTAGTGACTCTGTGGTGCTCCTTTTAGCCAAAAACCCCCAAAATGTGGAACTGTCAACCAATTTAAATTAGAAAGGCTTAACTTTCAATTTTTAAGAAAGAAGTCAAGGCACGTCTTTTTAAAATATTAATTTAACATGCTGTTATCAGTTTTAATTACTGTGTGAAGCTGCAGTGTCAAGTGATACGTTTCTATTGTTGTTTGTATTTTTTTTTCTTGTTAAGCGCTATGAGCTGCATTTTATATTTTTAAACATGCTAAACAAAATTTGGTAAATATTTGAATGTTTTTTGATAACAGAAAGCCACGACTCCAGAAAGCACCACAACGGAGACCACCACAAACAGAAAGTATAACCACTGGCACCACAACTCTAGAAAGTACTCCGCAGAGACCACAACAACAGACAGCACAACCACGGACATAACGACAACAGAAAGTACAACTTCCGGTTCACAACACCAGAAAGTACAACAGCAGACATAAACAACGAAACCACCACACCAGAAAGCACCACAACAGATATTACAACTACAGAAAGCACAACTGAATCCACCACAACAGAAAGCACCACACAAACAGACAGCACACCATGGTACCACAACTTCAGAAAGTACAACAGCAGACAATACACCAACAGAAAGCACAACAATGATGTAACAACAACTGAAAGCAATACAATAACAGAAAGTACAACCACCAGTACCACAACTCCAGAAAGTACAACAACGGAGATGACAACACCGGAAAGCACCACAAACTGAAGGAACAACAGACAGCACTGCCACCACCCACCGATACCACAACAGCAGAAAGCACCACAACTGAAGGAACAACAGACAGCACCGCCACCACCACTGGTACCACAACAGCAGAAAACACCACACTGATAAAACATCAGAAATTAACACAAGCCCTTTATAGTTTTAATGTCTTCTTAAAATTAATTAATATACATAGTGGGTCCAGAGAAATGTAAAATAAGATCCATATCTAATAAAGTGCAGTAGAAGAATAAATGCTTGTGTCAGGTCATGGTGAGATTCTAATAAACAACATTTAGGCACTTTATATAAAAAACAGTGCACTCTGAAAGACAAACATTTTATTTAAAATATGTACTAATAAATATGGTAACATACCAGAATGCTTTTTTTCAACTATTTGTTGTTTTAAATAATTAATCTTTACAATTTGTTAAATCAGCTTTCTGTAACAAAGAGTGAAAATGTTGCTATTTAATATAATAATAATAAAATCAGTCTTCTGTATGTAATACTGATGCAATTTTATAGAACAATCAATAATAATATATATATATATATATATATATATATATATATCACAGCATAAAAATGGAAGTGTTCATTGACAGTTAATAAAAATAATATTTTGCAAACTGTTTCCCAGTGGTATTCCTAACTTGAACCTACACCTAAAGTATGGTGCTTAAATGGCAGGGAGTTTCTCCAATGCTCTAAAATGTACAGTGGTGAAGCTGACACTTATGGGGGGAAATCTGAATTGTTTTCTCTGTAATATTCTCAGACCAATTTCTAATATATCATTTTTAAATAGGTAATTTAAGGTAGAAAATAATTTGCAATAAAATACCAATATGAGCAACGCATCAGATCTTAATCATCTTAGACCTAAATACAATTATTTGACACTTGATTATTTAATTTTGCTTAACAGACTAGAAATTGGTCTCTCCGGTGATATTCTAAATTGGTTCAAGATGTATATTGGGAGAAAGGTAATAATTTATTAAAATAGGTGACTATGTATCAATTAAATATTAATAACTATATGCTGTTCCTAAAATATAGAAGTAAAGTACCCAGGGTTTAATTATGGACTACGATTTGAGTTTACATTTCACATTAATCAAGCAACAAACACTTTATTTATTATTTTTGCTAATCATTATTACATTAAAGCTATGTACACTGTCTTATACTTAAGCTACAATTAATACAAAATGCAGCAGTCAAAGTACTAATGAAATTAAGAAGGAAATAACATTTTAATGGTTTTAATTACATTTACATTGGTTGCCAGTTCAGCAAATAATTGATTTGTATGTTAATGCGTTCCAAATCATAGTTTCAAATATTCTAGAGCTGGTCTTTTGGCAAAATATACAGTAAAATCTAAGTGACTCTGTGGTGCTCCTTTTAGCCACTAAACCCCAAAATGTGGAACTGTCAACCAATTTAAATTAGAAAGGCTTAATTCTTTCATATTTTTAAAGAAAGAAGTCAAGGCACGTCTTTTTAAATATTAATTTAACATGCTGTTATCAGTTTTAATTACTGTGTGAAGCTGCAGTGTCAATGTGATACGTTTCTATTGTTGTTTGTATTTTTTTTTTCTTGTTAAGCGCTATGAGCTGCATTTATATTTTAAAAACATGCTAAACAAAGTTTGGTAAATATTTGAATGTTTTTTGATAACAGAAAGCACCACGACTCCAGAAAGCACACACAACGGAGACCACCACAACAGAAAGTATAACCATGGCACCACAAACTCTAGAAAGTACTACCGCAGAGACACAACAACAGAAAGCACAACAACGGACATAAACGACAACAGGAAAGTACAACTTCCGGTTCACAGTCACCAGGGAAAGTACAACAGCAGACACTACAACAACCGACATCCACCACACAGAAAGCAACCACAACAGATATTACTACAGAAAGCACAAATGAATCCACCACTACAGAAAGTACACACAACAACAGACAGCACCGCCAACACAGGTACCACAACAACAGAAAGTACAACAGCAGACAATACACACAACAGAATGCGATGGTAAACAACAATGCAACAGCAATAGTACAACTTCAGGAAAGTACAAACCACCAGACAGTACACAAACTCCAGAAAGCACAAAGTACCACGACACGGAACTTCAGAAAGCACAACACAGACAGCAGACACTACAACAACCGAAACAACAAACCACACCAGACAAGCACTGCACAACCATATTACAACTCGATACAGACAGCACAACTGACACAAACACCACAAATAGAAAGTAAACAACAGCACAGCACACAGACAGCACAACACACACTGGATACACACACAGCAGAAAACCACCACAAAGTACAACAGCAGACAATACAGAAATTAACACAGAAAGCACCTGATATAGCTTGAAATGCAATACAATAACAGAAAGTACAACCACCAGTACCACAACTCCAGAAAGTACAACAACGGAGATGACAACACCGGAAAGCACCACAACTGAAGGAACAACAGACAGCACTGCCACCACCACCGATACCACAACAGCAGAAAGCACCACAACTGAAGGAACAACAGACAGCACCGCCACCACCTGGTACACACAACAGCAGAAAACACCACAACTGATAAAACATCAGAAATTAACACAAGCCCTTTATAGTTTTAATGTCTAATTAAAATTAATTATATACATAGTGGGTCCAGAGAAATGTAAAATAAGATCCATATCTAATAAAGTGCAGTAGAAGAATAAATGCTTGTGTCAGGTCATGGTGAGATTCTAATAAACAACATTTAGGCACTTTATATAAAAAAACAGTGCACTCTGAAAGACAAACATTTTATTTAAAATATGTACTAATAAATATGGTAACAATACCAGAATGCTTTTTTTCAACTATTTGTTGTTTTAAATAATTAATCTTACAATTTGTTAAATCAGCTTTCTGTAACAAAGAGTGAAAATGTTGCTATTTAATAATAATAATAATAAAATCAGTCTTCTGTATGTAATACTGATGCAATTTCTATAGAACAATCAATAATAATAATATATTATATATATATATATATCTACAGCATAAAAATGGAAGTGTTCATTGACAGTTAATAAAAAATAATATTTTGCAAACTGTTTCCAGTGGTATTCCTAACTTGAACCTACACCTAAAGTATGGTGCTTAAATGGCAGGGAGTTTCTCCAATGCTCTAAAATGTACAGTGGTGAAGCTGACACTTATGGGGGGAAATCTGAATTGTTTTCTCTGTAATATTCTCAGACCAATTTCTAATTATATCATTTTTAAATAGGTAATTTAAGGTAGAAAATAATTTGCAATAAAATACCAATATGAGCAACGCATCACATCGATCTTAATCATCTTAGACCTAAATACAATTATTTGACACTTGATTATTTAATTTTGCTTAACAGACTAGAAATTGGTCTCTCCGGTGATATTCTAAATTGGTTCAAGATGTATATTGGGAGAAAGGTAATAATTTATTAAAATAGGTGACTATGTATCAATTAAATATTAATAACTATATGCTGTTCCTAAAATATAGAAGTAAAGTACCCAGGGTTTAATTATGGACTACGATTTGAGTTTACATTTCACATTAATCAAGCAACAAACACTTTATTTATTATTTTTGCTAATCATTATTACATTAAAGCTATGTACACTGTCTTATACTTAAGCTACAATTAATACAAAATGCAGCAGTCAAAGTACTAATGAAATTAAGAAGGGAATAACATTTTAATGGTTTTATTACATTTACATTGGTTGCCAGTTCAGCAAATAATTGATTTGTATGTTAATGCGTTCCAAATCATAGTTTCAAATATTCTAGAGCTGGTCTTTTGGCAAAATATACAGTAAAATCTAAGTGACTCTGTGGTGCTCCTTTTAGCCACTAAACCCCCAAAATGTGGAACTGTCAACCAATTTAAATTAGAAAGGCTTAATTCTTTCATATTTTTAAAGAAAGAAGTCAAGGCAGTCTTTTTAAAATATTAATTTAACATGCTGTTATCAGTTTTAATTACTGTGTGAAGCTGCAGTGTCAATGTGATACGTTTCTATTGTTGTTTGTATTTTTTTTTTCTTGTTAAGCGCTATGAGCTGCATTTTATATTTTAAACATGCTAAACAAAGTTTGGTAAATATTTGAATGTTTTTTGATAACAGAAAGCACCACGACTCCAGAAAGCACCACAACGGAGACCACCACAACAGAAAGTATAACCACTGGCACCACAACTCTAGAAAGTACTACCGCAGAGACCACAACAACAGAAAGCACAACAACGGACATAACGACAACAGAAAGTACAACTTCCGGTTCCACAACACCAGAAAGTACAACAGCAGACACTACAACAACCGAAACCACCACACCAGAAAGCACCACAACAGATATTCAGACTACAGAAAGCACAACCGAATCCACCACTACAGAAAGTACAACAATAACAGAAAGTACCCCGATGGGTAGTACAACAACAGAAAGCACTACCATCGGTACCAAAACAACTCCAGAAAGTACAACAGTGGAAACCACAACAACAGACGCTACAACATCAGAAAGTACCACCACAATTACCACAATTCCAGAAAGCACAACAACAGCAAGTACCACTGGTAGCACAACTTCAGAAAGTACAACAGCAGAGACCACAACAACAGAAAGTACAACAGCAGACACTACAACAACCGAAACCACCACACCAAAAAGTACCACAACAGATATTCCAACTACAGAAAGCACACTGAATCCACCACATACAGAAAGCACAACAATAAACAGAAAGTACCACGATGGTAGTGTAGTTGTACAACAACAGAAAGCACTACCATCGGTAATACAACAACTCAGAAAGTACAACAGTGGAAACCACAACAACAGAGGCTAAACATCAGAAAGTACCACCACAATTACCACAATTCCAGAAAGCACAACAACAGCAAGTACAATGGTAGCACAACTTCAGAAAGTACAACAGCAGGACCACAACAACAGGAAGTACAACAGCAGACACTACAACAACTGAAACACACACCAAAAAAGACACACAACGATATTCCAACTACAGAAAGCACAACTGAATCCACCACAAACAGAAAGCACAACAATAGCAGAAAGTACCACGATGGGTAGTACAACAACAGAAAGTACCACAATGGGTAGTACAACAACAGAAAGCACTACCATCGGTACCACAACTCCAGAAAGTACAACAGTGGAAACCACAACAACAGAAGCTACAACATCAGAAAGTACCACACCGTTACCACAATTCAGAAAGACAACAACTGCAAGTACCACTGGTAGCATAACTCAAGAAAGTACAACAACAGAGACCACAAAGCAGAAAGCACCACAACAACAGACAGCACCCACAATGGACATACAACTAACAGAAAGCACACCACTGGTACCACAACTCCAGAAAGTGCAACAACAGCAAGCACCACAACAGGTAGCACAACTCAGAAAGTGCAAACAACAGAGATCACAACAACGGAAAGTACCACAATGGAGAACACCGCAACAGAAAGCACCACGACTCCCAAAGTACTACACAGAGACCACACACAACAGAAAGCACACAACGGACATAACGACAAAGAAGAGTACAACTTCCAGTTCACAACACCAGAAAGTACAACAGCAGACACTACAAACAACCGAAACCACCACAACAGAAAGCACCACAACAGATATTACAACTACAGAAAGCACAACTGAATCCACCACAACAGAAAGCACCACACACAACAGACAGCACCACCACTGGTACCACAACTTCAGAAAGTACAACAGCAGACAATACACCAACAGAAAGCACAACAACTGATGTAACAACAACTGAAAGCAATACAATAACAGAAAGTACAACCACAGTACCACAACTCCAGAAAGTACAACAACGGAGATGACAACTCCAGAAAGCACCACAACTGAAGGAACAACAGAGCACTGCCCCACCACGACAACACCAGAAAGCACCACAACTGAAGGAACACAGACAGCACTGCCAACAGACACAACAGCAGAAAGAACCACAACTGATGGGAACCACCACCGCCACCACCACTGGTACCACAACAGCAGAAAACACCACAACTGATAAAATATCAGAAATTAACACAAGCCCTTTATAGTTTTAATGTCTTCTTACAATTAATTATATACATAGTGGGTCCAGAGAAATGTAAAATAAGATCCATATCTAATAAAGTGCAGTAGAAGAATAAATGCTTGTGTCAGGTCATGGTGAGATTCTAATAAACAACATTTAGGCACTTTATATAAAAAACAGTGCACTCTGAAAGACAAACATTTTATTTAAAATATGTACTAATAAATATGGTAACAATACCAGAATGCTTTTTTTCAACTATTTGTTGTTTTAAATAATTAATCTTACAATTTGTTAAATCAGCTTTCTGTAACAAAGAGTGAAAATGTTGCTATTTAATAATAATAATAATAAAATCAGTCTTCTGTATGTAATACTGATGCAATTTCTATAGAACAATCAATAATATATATATATATATCTACAGCATAAAAATGGAAGTGTTCATTGACAGTTAATAAAAATAATATTTTGCAAACTGTTTCCCAGTGGTATTCCTAACTTGAACCTACACCTAAAGTATGGTGCTTAAATGGCAGGGAGTTTCTCCAATGCTCTAAAATGTACAGTGGTGAAGCTGACACTTATGGGGGGGAAATCTGAATTGTTTTCTCTGTAATATTCTCAGACCAATTTCTAACATATCATTTTTAAATAGGTAATTTAAGGTAGTAAATAATTTGCAATAAAATACCAATATGAGCAACGCATCAGATCTTAATCATCTTAGACCTAAATACAATTATTTGACACTTCATTATTTAATTTTGCTTAACAGACTAGAAATTGGTCTCTCCGGTGATATTCTAAATTGGTTCAAGATGTATATTGGGAGAAAGGTAATAATTTATTAAAATAGGTGACTATGTATCAATTAAATATTAATAACTATATGCTGTTCCTAAAATATAGAAGTAAAGTACCCAGGGTTTAATTATGGACTACGATTTGAGTTTACATTTCACATTAATCAAGCAACAAACAAACACTTTATTTATTATTTTTGCTAATCATTATTACATTAAAGCTATGTACACTGTCTTATACTTAAGCTACAATGAATACAAAATGCAGCAGTCAAAGTACTAATGAAATTAAGAAGGAAATAACATTTTAATGGTTTTATTACATTTACATTGGTTGCCAGTTCAGCAAATAATTGATTTGTATGTTAATGCGTTCCAAATCATAGTTTCAAATATTCTAGAGCTGGTCTTTTGGCAAAATATACAGTAAAATCTAAGTGACTCTGTGGTGCTCCTTTTAGCCACTAAACCCCCAAAATGTGGAACTGTCAACCAATTTAAATTAGAAAGGCTTCATTCTTTCATATTTTTAAAGAAAGAAGTCAAGGCACGTCTTTTTAAAATATTAATTTAGCATGCTGTTATCAGTTTTAATTACTGTGTGAAGCTGCAGTGTCAATGTGATACGTTTCTATTGTTGTTTGTATTTTTTTTCTTGTTAAGCGCTATGAGCTGCATTTTATATTTTAAACATGCTAAACAAAGTTTGGTAAATATTTGAATGTTTTTTGATAACAGAAAGCACCACGACTCCAGAAAGCACCACAACAGAAAGTATAACCACTGGCACCACAACTCTAGAAAGTACTACCGCAGAGACCACAACAACAGAAAGCACAACAACGGACATAACGACAACAGAAAGTACAACTTCCGGTTCCACAACACCAGAAAGTACAACAGCAGACACTACAACAACCGAAACCACCACACCAGAAAGCACCACAACAGATATTCAGACTACAGAAAGCACAACCGATCCACCACTACAGAAAGTACAACAATAACAGAAAGTACCCCGATGGGTAGTACAACAACAGAAAGCACTACCATCGGTACCACAACTCCAGAAAGTACAACAGCAGAGACCACAACAACAGAAAGTACAACAGCAGACACTACAACAACCGAAACCACACACCAAAATGTACCACACAGATATTACAACTACAGAAAGCACAACGAATCCACCACAACAGGAAAGCACAACAATACAGAAAGTACCACGATGGGTAGTACAAAACAGAAAGCACTACCATCGAAACAACTCCAGAAAGTACAACAACATTGGAAACCACAACAACAGAGGCTACAACATCAGAAAGTACCACCACAATTACCACAATTCCAGAAAGCACACAACAGCAAAGTACCACTGGTAGCACAGTTCAGAAAGTACAACAAAGCATACGACCACAACAACAGAAAGTACAACAGCAGACACTACAACAACCGAAACCACCACACCAAAAAGCACCACAACAGATATTCCAACTACAGAAAGCACAACTGAATCCACCACAACAGAAAGCACAACAATAGCAGAAAGTACCACGATGGGTAGTACAACAACAGAAAGTACCACAATGGGTAGTACAACAACAGAAAGCACTACCATCGGTACCACAACTCCAGAAAGTACAACAGTGGAAACCACAACAACAGACGCTACAACATCAGAAAGTACCACCACAATTACCACAATTCCAGAAAGCACAACAACAGCAAGTACCACTGGTAGCACAACTTCAGAAAGTACAACAGCAGAGACCACAACAACAGAAAGCACCACAACAACAGACAGCACCACAATGGACACAACAACAACAGAAAGCACCACACTGGTACCACAACCGAAACCACCACAGAAAGTGCAACAACAGTACCACAACAGATATTCCAACTACAGAAAGCACAACAATCCACCACAACAGAAAGATCACAACAACAGAAAGTACCACAATGGGTAGTACAACAACAGAAAGCACTACCATCGGTACAACAACTCCAGAAAGTACAACAGTGGAAACCACAACAACAGACCTACAACATCAGAAAGTACCACCACAATTACCACAATTCCAGAAAGCACAACAACAGCAGTACAACTGGTAGCACAACTTCAGAAAGTACAACAGCAGAGACACAACAACAGAAAGTACAACAGCAGACACTACAACAACCGAAACACCACACCAAAAAGCACCACAACAGATATTCCAACTACAGAAAGCACAACTGAATCCACCACAACAGAAAGCACAACAATAACAGAAAGTACCACGATGGGTAGTACAACAACAGAAAGTACCACTGGGTAGTACAACAACAGAAAGCACTCCATCGGTAGCACAACTCCAGAAAGTACAACAGTGGAAACCAACAACAACAGACTCTCCAAAGACTACAACATCAGAAAGTACCACCACAACGTTACCACAACACCAGAAAGCACAACAACAGCAAGTACCACTGGTAGCACAACTCAAGAAAGTACAACAACAGAGACCACAACAGCAGCACAAAAGCACCACAACAACAGACAGCACCACAATGGACACTACAACAACAGAAAGCACCACCACTGGTACCTCAACTCCAGAAAGTACAACAACAGCAAGCACCACAACAGGTAGCACAACTCAAGAAAGTGCAACAACAGAGATCACAACAGCAGAAAGTACCACAATGGAGAACACCGCAACAGAACGCACCATGACTCCAGAAAGTACTACCACAGAGACCACAACAACAGAAAGCACCACAACGGACATAACGACAACAGAAAGCACAACTGAATCCACCACAACAGAAAGTACAACAATAACAGAAAGTACCATGATGGGTAGTACACCACAACAGAAAGCACTACCAACGGTACAATATTACAACTCCAGAAAGCACAACAGTCCACCACAACAGGAAAACCACAACAACAGACACACCACCACTGGTACAACATCAGAAAGTACAAACACCACCATTACCACAACTCCAGAAAGCACAAACACATGTACAGCAAGAAAGCAATACAATAACACTGAAAGTAGCACAAGTACCACAACTTCAGAAAGTACAACAGGAGATGACAACACCGAGACCACAACAAGGAACAACAGAAAGCACCACAACAACAGAGAAAGCACCACAACTGAAGGAACACAGAGCACCGCCAACCACTGGACACAACAAAAAACAACAACTGAAAAATATCAGAAATAACCACAGCCCTAAGTTTTAATGTCCACTTAATTATATACATAATGGCAGAGAAATGTAAAATAAGATCCATATCCAATAAAGTGCTAGAAGAATAAATGCTTGTGTCAGGTCATGGTGAATTCTAATAAAACATTTAGGCACTATATAAACAACAGTGCACCCGAAAGAAACATTTTATTTAAAATATGACTAATAAATATGACAATACAGAATGCTTTTTTTCAACTATTTGTTGTTTTAAATAATTAATCAAATTTGTTAAATCAGCTTTCTGAAAGTAAAATGTTGCATTTAATAATAATAATAATAAAATCTTCTGTATGTAATACGGCAATTCTATAGAACACAATAATATATATATATATATCACAGCATAAAATGGAAGTGTTCATTGAAGTTATAAAAATAATATTTTGCAAACTGTTTCCCAGTGGTATCAACTTGAACCTACACCTAAAGTATGGTGCAAATGAGGGAGTTTCTCCAATGCTAAAATGTACAGTGGTGACAACTTATGGGGGGAAACTGAATTGTTTTCTCTGTAATATTCCACAATTCTAACATATCATTTTTAAATAGAATTTAGGTAGAATAATTTGCAATAAAATACAATATGAGCAACAAATCTTAATCATCTTAGATATACAATTATTTGACACTTGATTATTTAATTTTGCTAACAGACTAGAAATTGCTCTCCGGTGATATTCAAATTGGTTCAAGATTTATATTGAAAAGGTAATAATTTAATTAAAATAGGTGACTATGTATCAATTAAATATGAATAACTATATGCTGTTCCTAAAATATAGAAGTAAAGTACCCAGGGTAATTATGGACAGATTTGAGTTTACATTTCACATTAATCAAGCAACAAACACTATTTTATTTTTTTGCAATTATTACAAAAGCTATGTACACTGTCTTATACTTAGTACAATTAATACAAAATGCAAGTCAAAGTAAGAAATGAAATAGAAGGAAAGAACATATTAATGGTTTTAATACATTTACATTGGTTGCAGTTCAGCAAATAATTGATTTTATGTTAATGCACCAAATCATAGTTTCAAATATTCAGAGCTGGTCTTTGGCAAAAAATACAGTAAAACAAGTGACTCTGTGGTGCTCCTTTTAGCCACTAAACCCCCAAATGTGGAACTGTCAACCAATTTAATTAGAAAGGCTACTTTCATTTTTTTTAAATAAGAAGTAAGGCAGTCTTTTTAAAATATTGAATTTAGATGCTGTTAAGTTTTAATTACTGTGTGAAGCTGCAGTGTCAATGTGATGATCATTGTGTTTGTATTTTTTTTCTTTAGCGTATGAGTGCATTTTTATTTAAACATGTAAACAAAGTTTGGTATATTTAAGATGTTTTTTTACATTATCAGAAAGCACACACGAACAACAGAAAGTATTGGCCACAACTCAGAAAGTACACCGCGAGACAAACAGAAAGACAGCACGACCACAACCATACAACGGTTCCCCACCAGAAGTCAACAGCAGACTACAACACCAAAACCAACAGAAAGCACCCACAGATACAGAAAGAAAGCACAACAACAGAAGTACAACAATAACGACACCGATGGTCGTACCACTAACGGTAGCACAACTTCAGAAAGTACAACAGCAGAGACCACAACAACAGAAAGTACAACAGCAGACACTACAACAACCGAAACCACCACACCAAAAAGCACCACAACAGATATTCCAACTACAGAAAGCACAACTGAATCCACCACAACAGAAAGTACAACAATAACAGAAAGTACCCCGATGGGTAGTACAACAACAGAAAGCACTACCATCGGTACCACAACTCCAGAAAGTACAACAGTGTAAACCACAACAACAGACGCTACAACATCAGAAAGTACCACCACCGTTACCACAATTCCAGAAAGCACAACAACAGCAAGTACCACTGGTAGCACAACTCAAGAAAGTGCAACAACAGAGATCACAACAGCAGAAAGTACCACAATGGAGAACACCGCAACAGAACGCACGACTCCACAAAGTACTACCACAGAGACCACAACAACAGAAATCACCACAACGGACATAACGACAACAGAAAGTACAACTTCCGGTTCCACAACAGCAGAAAGTACAACAGCAGACACTACAACAACCGAAACCACCACACCAGAAAGCACCACAACAGATATTCACACTACAGAAAGCACAACTGAATCCACCACTACAGAAAGTACAACAATAACAGAAAGTACCACGATGGGTAGTACAACAACAGAAAGCACTACCATCGGTACCACAACTCCAGAAAATACAACAGTGGAAACCACAACAACAGACACTACAACATCAGAAAGTACCACCACCATTACCACAATTAGAAAGCCACAACGCAAGTCCAGAAAACTCAAGAAAGTACAACAACAGAGACAACCAGAAAGCCACAACAACAGACAGCACCACAATACACTACAACAACAGAAAGCACAACTGGTACAAACTCCAGAAAGTACAACAAAGCTACAACAGAGACAACTCAAGAAAGTACAACAATAGAGATCACAACAGCAGAAAGTACCACGATGGAGACTACAACAACAGAAAGCACCACGACTCCAGAAAGCACCACAACGGAGACCACCACAACAACAGACATAACGACAACAGAATCTACAACTTCTGGTACCACAACAACAGAAAGTACAACAGCAGACACTACAACAACCGAAATCACCACACCAGAAAGCACCACGACAGATATTCAGAATACAGAAAGCACAACTGAATCCACCACAACAGAAAGTACAACAATAACAGAAAGTACCACAATGGGTAGTACAACAACAGAAAGCACTACCACCACAACTCCAGAAAGTACAACAGTGGAAACCACAACAACAGACGCTACAACATCAGAAAGTAGCACCACCATTACCACAACTCCAGAAAGCACAACAACAGCAAGTACCACTGGTAGCACAACTTCAGAAAGTACAACAGCAGAGACCACAACAACAGGAAGCACCATACCAACAGACAGCACCACAATGGACACTACAACAACAGAAAGCACCACCACTGGTACCACAACTTCAGAAAGTACAACAGCAGACACTACACCAACAGAAAGCACAACAACTGAGGTAACAACAGACAGCACCGCCACCACCACCGGTACCACAACAGCAGAAAGCACCACAACTGAAGGAACAACAGACAGCACCGCCACCACCACCACCACCGGTACCACAACAGCAGAAAGCACCACAAGTGAAGGAACAACAGACAGCACCACCACCACCACCGGTACCACAACAGCAGAAAGTACCACAACTGATAGAAGAACATAAATTAACACAAGCCGTTAATAGTTTACATGTCTTCTTAAAATGAATTCTATACATAGTAGGTCCAGATAAATGTAAAATAAGATCCATATCTATTAAAGTGCAGTGGAAGAATAAATGCTCGTGTCAGGTCATGGTGAGATTCTAATGAACAACTTTTAGGCACTTTATATAAAAAACAGTGCAACTTGAAAGACATTTTATTTAAAATATGTACTAATAAATATAGTAACAATACCAGAATGCTTTTTCAACTATTTTTTATTTTAAATAATTAATCTTACAATTTTTTAAATCATCTTTCTGTAAAAAAGAGTGAAGATTATTTAATAAAAATTATAATAAAATCAGTCTTCTGTATGTAATACTGATCAAATTTCTATAGAACAATCAATTATATATATATATATATATATATATATATATATATACAGCATAAAAATGGAAGTGTTCACTGAGAGTTAATACAAATAATATTTTGCATTCTTTTTCCCAGTGGTATTCCTAACTTGACCCTACACCTAAAGTATGGTGCTTAAATGGCAGGGAGTTTCTCCAATGCTCTAAAATGTACAGTGGTGAAGCTGACACTTATGGGGGGAAATCTGAATTGTTTTCTCTGTAATATTCTCAGACCAATTCCTAACATATCATTTTTAAATAGGTAATTTAGTAATTTTGCAATAAAATACCAATATGGCAACGATCAGTCTTAATACTTAGACCATACAATATTTAACTTTTATTTAACTTTGCTTAACAGACTAGAAATTGGTCTCTCCGGTGATATTCTAAATTGGTTCAAGATGTATATCGGGAGAAATGTAATCATTTATTAAAATATGTGACTATGTATCAATTAAATATTAGTAACTATATGCTGTTCCTAAAATATAGAAGTAAAGTACTCAGGTTTTAATAATGGACTACGATTTGAGTTTTACATTTCACATTAATCAAGAAACAAACACTTTTATTTATAATTTTTTCTCATCATTATTACATTAAAGCTATGCACACTGTCTTATACCTAATCTAAAATTAATACAAAATGCAGCAGTCAATGTACTAATGAAATTAAGAAGGAGAGAACATATTAATGGTTTTAATACATTTACATTGGTTGCCAGTTCAGCAAATAATTTATTTTTATGTTAATGCGTTCCAAATTATAGGTTCAAATATTCTAGAGCTGGTCTTTTGGCAAACTATACAGTAAAATCTAAGTGACTCTGTGGTGTTCCTTTTAGCCACTAAACCCCCAAAATGTGGAACTGTCAACCAATTTAAATTAGAAAGGCTTCATTCTTTCAAAGAAAGAAGTTGTGGCGAGGGGGCGTGGTTCAGCGATGCTTGCAGCGGGAGAGAGAGTTGGGAGACGAGCGGTGAGTAAGTGGGTCAATTGCAAATGACAAACGCCTGTCTTGTTCCAGTAATTGGCATGGAGAGACCGCATAAATGGACCGGGAAATTAGAAGCTGGGGGAGAGAGGGATAAGTCTGCTGAATGTGTGTGTATAATTTGTTTGCGCTGAAGAGCCCAAGGTTGAGATTGTTTTTGCATTGTGTTATATTGAGCGCTGGTAGCGCGACGTTCTGTTTGTTTACTGAGAACCAAAATAAACCCACCAGTAAGTCAAGCTGACCCCGTCCTCTTCCTTCCAAACCTCGGACTTTGTTACGGAAGTCAAGTTCATTTAGCATGCTGATATCAGTTTTAATTAGCCTAATATTATGTGAAGCTGCAGTGTTAATGTGGTACGTTTTCATTGTTGTTTGTAGTTTTTTTATTTCTTAAGCACTATGAGATATATTAAAAGTACTAAACAAAGTTTGGCTAATGTTTTACTATTGTATAATAATAAGCACCATAACTCCAGAAAGTAATACCACAGAGACCACAACAACAGACATTACGACAACAGAAAGTAGCTACCACCTCTGGCACCACAAATTCAGAAAGTACAACAGCAGAGAGTAATGTTACCACAATCGAAACCACAACAGAAAGCACCATAAGAGATGCTGCACCTATGAAACCACAACTTCAGAAAGTACAACAATAGAGAGTACTACAATCGAAACCACAACAGAAAGCACCATAAGAGATGCTGCACCTATGAGACCACAACTTCAGAAAGTACAACAATAGAGAGTACTACAATCGAAATCACAACAGAAAGCACCATAAGAGATACTGCACCTATGAGACCACAACTTCAGAAAGTACAACAATAGAGAGTACTACAATCGAAACCACAACAGAAAGCACCATAAGAGATGCTGCACCTATGAGACCACAACTTCAGAAAGTACAACAATAGAGAGTACTACAATCGAAACCACAACAGAAAGCACCATAAGAGATGCTGCACCTATGAGACCACAACTTCAGAAAGTACAACAATAGAGAGTACTACAATCGAAACCACAACAGAAAGCACCATAAGAGATACTGCACCTATGAGACCACAACTTCAGAAAGTACAACAATAGAGAGTATTACAATCGAAACCACAACAGAAAGCACCATAAGAGATGCTGCACCTATGCGACCACAACTTCAGAAAGTACAACAACAGAGTACTACAATCGAAACCACAACAGAAAGCACCATAAGAAATGCTGTGAGATATTGCACCTATGAGACCACAACTTCAGAAAGTACAACAATAGAGCGTACTACAATCGAAACCACAACAGAAAGCACCATAAGAGATGCTGCACCTATGAGAGCACAACTTCAGAAAGTACAACAATAGAGAGTATTACAATTGAAACCACAACAGAAAGCACCATAAGAGATGCTGCACCTATGAGACCACAACGTCAGAAAGTACAACAATAGAGAGTACTACAATCGAAACCACAACAGAAAGCACCATAAGAGATATTGCACCTATGAGACCACAACTTCAGAAAGTACAATAATAGAGCGTACTACAATCGAAACCACAACAGAAAGCACCATAAGAGATGCTGCACCTATGAGAGCACAACTTCAGAAAGTACAACAATAGAGAGTATTACAATCGAAACCACAACAGAAAGCACAATAACAGATACTGCACCTATGAGACCACAGCTTCAGAAAGTACAACAATAGAGAGTACTACAATCGAAACCACAACAGAAAGCACCATAAGAGATATTGCACCTATGAGACCACAACTTCAGAAAGTACAACAATAGAGCGTACTACAATCGAAACCACAACAGAAAGCACCATAAGAGATGCTGCACCTATGAGACCACAACTTCAGAAAGTACAACAATAGAGCGTACTACAATCGAAACCACAACAGAAAGCACCATAAGAGATGCTGCACCTATGAGAGCACAACTTCAGAAAGTAAAACAATAGAGCGTACTACAATCGAAACCACAACAGAAAGCACCATAAGAGATGCTGCACCTATGAGACCACAACTTCAGAAAGTACAACAATAGAGCGTACTACAATCGAAACCACAACAGATAGCACCATAAGAGATGCTGCACCTATGAGACCACAACTTCAGAAAGTACAACAATAGAGAGTACTACAATCGAAACCACAACAGAAAGCACCATAAGAGATATTGCACCTATGAGACCACAACTTCAGAAAGTACAACAATAGAGCGTACTACAATTGAAACCACAACAGAAAGCACCATAAGAGATACTGCACCAATGAGAGCACAACTTCAGAAAGTACAACAATAGAGCGTACTACAATCGAAACCACAACAGAAAGCACCATAAGAGATACTGCACCTATGAGACCACAACTTCAGAAAGTACAACAATAGAGCGTACTACAATCGAAACCACAACAGAAAGCACCATAAGAGATGCTGCACCTATGAGACCACAACTTCAGAAAGTACAACAATAGAGCGTACTACAATCGAAACCACAACAGAAAGCACCATAAGAGATGCTGCACCTATGAGACCACAACTTCAGAAAGTACAACAATAGAGCGTACTACAATCGAAACCACAACAGAAAGCACCATAAGAGATACTGCACCTATGAGAGCAAAACTTCAGAAAGTACAACAATAGAGCGTACTACAATCGAAACCACAACAGAAAGCACCATAAGAGATACTGCACCTATGAGACCACAACTTCAGAAAGTACAACAATAGAGCGTACCACAACAGAAAGCACCATAAGAGATGCTGCACCTATGAGAGCACAACTTCAGAAAGTACAACAATCGAGAGTATTACAATCGAAAACACAACAGAAAGCACCATAAGAGATGCTGCACCTATGAGAGCAGAACTTCAGAAAGTACAACAATCGAGAGTATTACAATCGAAACCACAACAGAAAGCACCATAAGAGATGCTGCACCTATGAGACCACAACTTCAGAAAGTACAACAATAGAGAGTACTACAATCGAAACCACAACAGAAAGCACCATAAGAGATGCTGCACCTATGAGACCACAACTTCAGAAAGTACAACAATAGAGAGTACTACAATCGAAACCACAACAGAAAGCACCATAAGAGATACTGCACCTATGAGACCACAACTTCAGAAAGTACAACAATAGAGCGTACAACAATCGAAACCACAACAGAAAGCACCATAAGAGATGCTGCACCTATGAGACCACAACTTCAGAAAGTACAACAACAGAGAGTACTACAATCGAAACCACAACAGAAAGCACCATAAGAGATGCTGCACCTATGAGACCACAATTTCAGAAAGTACAACAATAGAGAGTACTACAATCGAAACCACAACAGAAAGCACCATAAGAGATACTGCACCTATGAGACCACAACTTCAGAAAGTACAACAATAGAGCGTACTACAATCGAAACCACAACAGAAAGCACCATAAGAGATGCTGCACCTATGAGACCACAACTTCAGAAAGTACAACAATAGAGAGTATTACAATCGAAACCACAACAGAAAGCACCATAAGAGATATTGCACCTATGAGACCACAACTTCAGAAAGTACAACAATAGAGCGTACTACAATTGAAACCACAACAGAAAGCACCATAAGAGATACTGCACCAATGAGAGCACAACTTCAGAAAGTACAACAATAGAGCGTACTACAATCGAAACCACAACAGAAAGCACCATAAGAGATACTGCACCTATGAGACCACAACTTCAGAAAGTACAACAATAGAGCGTACTACAATCGAAACCACAACAGAAAGCACCATAAGAGATGCTGCACCTATGAGACCACAACTTCAGAAAGTACAACAATAGAGCGTACTACAATCGAAACCACAACAGAAAGCACCATAAGAGATGCTGCACCTATGAGACCACAACTTCAGAAAGTACAACAATAGAGCGTACTACAATCGAAACCACAACAGAAAGCACCATAAGAGATGCTGCACCTATGAGACCACAACTTCAGAAAGTACAACAACAGAGAGTACTACAATCGAAACCACAACAGAAAGCACCATAAGAGATGCTGCACCTATGAGACCACAACTTCAGAAAGTACAACAATAGAGAGTACTACAATCGAAACCACAACAGAAAGCACCATAAGAGATACTGCACCTATGAGACCACAACTTCAGAAAGTACAACAATAGAGCGTACTACAATCGAAACCACAACAGAAAGCACCATAAGAGATGCTGCACCTATGAGACCACAACTTCAGAAAGTACAACAATAGAGAGTATTACAATCGAAACCACAACAGAAAGCACCATAAGAGATATTGCACCTATGAGACCACAACTTCAGAAAGTACAACAATAGAGCGTACTACAATGAAACCACAACAGAAAGCACCATAAGAGATACTGCACCAATGAGAGCACAACTTCAGAAAGTACAACAATAGAGCGTACTACAATCGAAACCACAACAAAACAGAACACATAAGAGATACTGCACCTATGAGACCACAACTTCAGAAAGTACAACAATAGAGCGTACTACAATCGAAACCACAACAGAAAGCACCATAAGAGATGCTGCACCTATGAGACCACAACTTCAGAAAGTACAACAATAGAGCGTACTACAATCGAAACCACAACAGAAAGCACCATAAGAGATGCTGCACCTATGAGACCACAACTTCAGAAAGTACAACAATAGAGCGTACTACAATCGAAACCACAACAGAAAGCACCATAAGAGATACTGCACCTATGAGAGCAAAACTTCAGAAAGTACAACAATAGAGCGTACTACAATCGAAACCACAACAGAAAGCACCATAAGAGATACTGCACCTATGAGACCACAACTTCAGAAGTACAACAATAGAGCGTACCACAACAGAAAGCACCATAAGAGATGCTGCACCTATGAGAGCACAACTTCAGAAAGTACAACAATCGAGAGTATTACAATCGAAACCACAACAGAAAGCACCATAAGAGATGCTGCACCTATGAGAGCAGAACTTCAGAAAGTACAACAATCGAGAGTATTACAATCGAAACCACAACAGAAAGCACCATAAGAGATGCTGCACCTATGAGACCACAACTTCAGAAAGTACAACAATAGAGAGTACTACAATCGAAACCACAACAGAAAGCACCATAAGAGATGCTGCACCTATGAGACCACAACTTCAGAAAGTACAACAATAGAGAGTACTACAATCGAAACCACAACAGAAAGCACCATAAGAGATACTGCACCTATGAGACCACAACTTCAGAAAGTACAACAATAGAGCGTACGACAATCGAAACCACAACAGAAAGCACCATAAGAGATGCTGCACCTATGAGACCACAACTTCAGAAAGTACAACAACAGAGAGTACTACAATCGAAACCACAACAGAAAGCACCATAAGAGATGCTGCACCTATGAGACCACAACTTCAGAAAGTACAACAATAGAGAGTACTACAATCGAAACCACAACAGAAAGCACCATAAGAGATACTGCACCTATGAGACCACAACTTCAGAAAGTACAACAATAGAGCGTACTACAATCGAAACCACAACAGAAAGCACCATAAGAGATGCTGCACCTTTGAGACCACAACTTCAGAAAGTACAACAATAGAGAGTATTACAATCGAAACCACAACAGAAAGCACCATAAGAGATGCTGCACCTATGAGAGCACAACTTCAGAAAGTACAACAATAGAGAGTATTACAATCGAAACCACAACAGAAAGCACCATAAGAGATACTGCACCTATGAGACCACAACTTCAGAAAGTACAACAATAGAGCGTACTACAATCGAAACCACAACAGAAAGCACCATAAGAGATGCTGCACCTATGAGACCACAACTTCAGAAAGTACAACAATAGAGAGTACTACAATCGAAACCACAACAGAAAGCACCATAAGAGATGCTGCACCTATGAGACCACAACTTCAGAAAGTACAACAATAGAGCGTACTACAATCGAAACCACAACAGAAAGCACCATAAGAGATGCTGCACCTATGAGAGCACAACTTCAGAAAGTACAACAATCGAGAGTATTACAATCGAAACCACAACATAAAGCACCATAAGTGATGCTGCACCTATGAGACCACAACTTCAGAAAGTACAACAACGGAGACGGCAACATCAGAACGCACCACAACAAATGGAACAACAGACAGCACCACCACCGGTACTAAATAAAAATTTAAATAAAAACATATTTATTTTTAAATTAATGGAAATGCTAACAATCCATGAGAGCTGTTTTACTCCTATAAGTTATTTTAAATAATTAATCTTATAATTTGTAAATCATCCTTATGTAAACATGTATGAAGATTTTGATGTATTTGTAATTCTTCTAATAATAATAATACAAGTTATGTTATCTGTACAATATACTGATTAAAATATCTATAGAAGAATCAAGAATATAGCCACAGCATAACATTGAAGTGTTCAGGAGTAAGTAGAAAGTACCGCAACGGAGACCACAAGCACCACCACAACAACTCCAGAAAGTACAACAACAGATACCACAGCTGCAAAAGCATCTTACAAATTACAGCCTTGAGTAGATAACATTTTGTGGAACTGAGAAATGTGTTCAAAATATGTAATGAGTGTTTGCGTTTCCTTGTCTTTAAAATTTCAACAGCAACTATCCAAAAAATGTTGACTTCCACTTCCACAATAAAAAGGTAAACATTTTATTATTAGTAACTATTTACATGGTATGCAGGGACAGTCTATTTGTAGTCTAGGTTACAGCAATGACAAACCTGGTTTAGTGTAGATGTAGAAAAGCATTGCGGTGTTGATTTCACAGGCTTGTTGATTCAGTCGCAGCAGTTTAGTTGCGCAGCTATTTAACACATAGAACAGTACATGAAATAATGATTTGAGTTCTTATTTTATTAATCTTCTTACACACATATGCAATGTCAGCTAAGAGATTGAAGTTTATTTTTTATATTTATGGGTGATAAATTATGAGTTCTCATAATTCATAAGAGAGAGAGGTGAGTGAGGGTTTTATTAGATTTGAGATTATTCTGAGCCGGATATCATAGATCATTAAGCATATTTCTTTAATGATGCTGTATTAGAAGAAACTAGAAGGAATAAAATGTATAAACTAAAGAGTAAAGAACATTAAGAAGGCCATCTTCATCTGAGCTCCATCAAGCTGTTCTTTTAAAGTTTGGAAAAGCAGGGAGAGTTTTGAGAAACCGTTATTAAGGCAAAAGTTACAGTAACAGTCCATCTTCTCTATGACTCTTTTTGTCTCTTTGTGAAAAGTTTATATTGAACTTTGATTTTTTTTAAAGACTCAGTTATTAAAGTTAATGGATTAAAAAGAGAGAACATTTGGTAACCTGCATTATCCTGCTCAATTTAGATTTTGTTCTATGTCAATCATTTCTCAAAATGAAGTATAATGGGTAACAATGCTTTCCAGATTAATTTAAAGTAAAGGCATAAGTGTAGTTTCAATGTAGAGACTAAAGCGAAAAGGCTAAATTCTTATCACAGATTTACTCACTTTTTTATCTGTACTTTCTGTAAAGATATTTCACATTTCTACAATGTGAAATATGAGAGAGGTTATTTTAGTTTAAAAAAGAAAATAGGTGTGAAACGTGCAAACTGAAGTCAACAGCCATATTACCCTGCAGCCCAAGACTGGTTGCCCATTGAAGCTAAGCAGGGTTGAGCCTGGTCAGTACCTGGATGGGAGACTCCTGGGAAAAACTAGGTTGCTGCTGGAAGAGGTGTTAGTGAGGCCAGCAGGGGGTGCTCACCCTGTGGTCTGTGTGGGTCCTAATGCCCCAGTATAGTGAAGGGGACACTATACTGGAAAAAGCACCGTCCTTCGGATGAGACGTTAAACCGAGGTCCTGACTCTCTGTGGTCATTAAAAATCCCAGGATATCCTTCGAAAAAGAGTAGGGGTGTTACCCCGGCATACTGGCCAAACTAGCCCACTGGCCTCTGACCATCATGGCCTCCTAATCATCCCCATAAAACTGATTGGCTTCATTACTCTGTCTCCTCTCCACCAGTAAGCTGGTGTGTGGTGGGCGTTCTGGCGCACTATGGCTGCCGTCGCATCATTCAGGTGGATGCTGCACACTGGTGGTGGATGAGGAGATAACCCCCTTACTATGTAAAGCGCTTTGAGTGTCTAGAAAAGCGCTATATAAATGTAACAAATTATTATTATTATTATTAACAGGTATGTAGCACTAAATTGATTTGATGTTTAGATTTGACACCTTGTATACTGAACTCACTTTGATTTGTGTAAAATCAATGCTTAGATATAGACTAAAAACGTTACAAAAGTACTTGTACATGTTCACCTCATTAAATACGAAGAAAAGCATTGTTTTGCAATGTGTTTATTATCTAGTGGAAAGACATCCCGTAATAACTACACTATTAAAAATAAACAAAGGTTGTTTTTGCAGCAATGCCATAGAAGACCCATTTTTGGTTCCCAAAATAAACTTTGAGTAAACAGTTCTTAGAAATAAAATGTTTGAACATTTTACTTTAAGGGGAAAAAAAAGAAAAGAATAGCAATGTATTCTTTGTAACCATGTACCTGAGGTGGAGAGAGAAAATGTAGATTAATCATAAGACAAGACATTTAGCTTTCTCTTCAACTCAGCAACAACTTTAATTAGAAAGAACTGACTTGAAAGGTTGAAAACGAGACCAAATAATAGAGGGGAAAACACAGTGTGAAGGTGATTGATTAGCTGTAAGTCTACCTGACTCAGAAATTGGAGTTTTTTTAATGATAGCCTGCTTCTTTCCGGGTGTAAAATTCAAATGCTCCCTCCAGACTGTCTGAGAGCCGTCACGCGTCCTGCGAGGCTGAACGGGTCCAGAACAGGCACTCTGTCTCTGTCACAGAACAGTGGGACATCCGCACCTGACGGACTGATCCCATCTCACCTCGCTCGGTTTCTGCATCAAAGATCAGAGGATCACACTACTGCTCATGATGCTCGAGAGCTATTACATCCACAGCTTAGAACTAGTCCTGCTGCTGGATTGTGAAGTTGGGAGCGGCCATTGTTTTTTGTGAAATGATATCTGTGGGTGTATGATGGGAATTTGCCCATTTGAGATGGGGCAGTAATACCTCAAATTCTGGATAAACTATTGATAAATGACAGTAAAATTGTTCATACTTTACAATAAGGTCTAAATTAGTTAATGCATTAGTGAACATTTTACAGCTTTTTTAAAAATCTTTGTCAATGTTATTAAACAAATACAATTGTTCATTTTCACAGTACATTTAGTTAAATCAATTAAATTAAACTTAACTAAATGTTGTAGACGTATTGTTTATTTTTAGTACATCTTAGGTAATATTAACAAATTAAACCTTTTTGTAACGTGTTCCCATAAAATATTGCTCTTCTACAAGTGACTCAAGGTAGCCAGAGAAAATATTGTAGTTTTTCCTCATTTTTCTCATAATTGTAACATATTTTGGGAATGTAAATAGTAATTTAGAAAACATACACTATTAAAAAACGTCTTATTATTTGATATGATATTTGATATTATACTCTGTAAGAAAAGAAAAAAAAATACAAATCTGGAGAAAACCAGATAATGGCCTGAATGAAAATTACCAGTACATTTTCCATAAAATTCACGGACATTTCCTTCAACTCTAAAACAACAATGTAATACAGAATTCAAAATAGGGGTAAAAAGAAAAATCAATACAGAAAATTCCCTCATAACACAATGCTGGGCCATATTTGTACTGACTTTTTGAGTGCATATGGAGACAATTTTACGCTGCATATACATGCTGCATTCTGGAGAAATAGTCAGGATGGTTATCAAGAGGCATTTATGAATACAGTCTCTGTGTGTCTCTTCATGTTACCCACAGTTCTCTGACTGGCTGACTGACGCGACCGCAAGGAAGATTGACCTGTGCAGCAAAGACAAACCATCTACAGCAGTGTGCATTTGTTCAGTTTGACACTAGAGGGTGCTGTGACTTTTTGCATTTTCAAACAGACCTAATTCAAGTGGAATACCATGATGTTTGGGATTAGTAAAATATTAGTCAAATTTGTTAGCAATATTAGCTTATAGCACTGATACAGTTTCTCAAAATTCCACTGAAGAATTAAAGATGGGAAACAAAGTACCTTTGTTGCATTACAGAACGGGAATGAATTTCATTTTTTTCAGAGTTTCTAAATCATAAAAAAACAGTGCTGCACACTTGTGTTCAGTTCTCTCTCTCTCTCTCTCTCTCTCTCTCTCTCTCTCTGTCTTCATGTGCAAAATGCATAATACATATTTTATCAGTGAAGTTTAACACTTTTTTTTTGCCAAAGCAGAAATCATTATCTGGCAGACAACTGCAATTATTTTATAATTTGTCATTAGAGGATAAATCAACAATTAAATTAAAACTTGTTTTGGACAACTTGCCCCAGTCAAGGCTATGAAGTATAGTTAGAAAGTTAAAGAAACATTTGGTATTATTATTATCAGTCAGACTAGACAATACTTTAGTAGGAATTTCCATATACACACATTGTCTCAGAGAGTCACAGGCGGCTGGAGACTGCATCATGCTTCAGTGCATTTAGATTTATACACTCTTAATGTGTGTGACACTGATGAATGCATTGATGAATGTGTAGAAGTGGAAACGATTAATGCATTGCTCTACTTTACAAAGTCTCTGTGCCTCTTCTTCTCAAAAGAGGAGTAGATGCAATAACACAGGCTACGACACATTGTAAAACCATGAGTTTGCAATGTGCAAAATGACAGCTGTGAACTACAGGGCAAAAAAAAACATATAAAAAAGATTTTTCCGAAAATAGATTTAACACTTTACAATAAGGTGTCATTTTTTCACATCACTTAATGTATTAATTAACATGAACGAACCATGAACAATACACGTATTACACTCTTTATTATGTTCATGTTAGTTAATACACATACAGTTGTTCATTGTTAGTTCATGGTAGTTCACAGTGCATTAACTAATGCTAACAAATACAACTTGTGATTTCAATAATGCATTGGTAAATGCTGAAATTAACATTAACATTAATACATGCTGTATAAGAATTGTTCATTAGGTCATGTTAAATAATGTAGTTAATTCATGTTAACTAATGCACCTTATTGTAAATTGTAACCAGTAATGCAAATAAAACCAAGATTTAAACAAACAACCGATTGTGTTCATTTGATTAATTTGTTTTAGCTGCAAGCCAACAAGAGGAATCACTGCAACTCGACACAAACATACGAACACATACACATTTGTTTCACTACACTAGTGAGGACATCTCATATTATTCCATTGTTTTTATATCAGGTTACCATGTTAATGGGTAAAATTAACCATTTAGAATTGTATTGTGGTTTGTCGTCAGCTGTAACGTTTCATCCCTATTTGTAATCCTCAAACTAGAGTGAGCTTGATGACCCCTTGTAAATCTTAAGCGACCCCTGGGTTGGGAACCACTGGCCTAACCTGAACCCTATCCACAGAAATGTGCAAAACACTAGATTTACATAGAATCATAACTTTATTGGTGTTCAACGTGTTTTACTATGAGGACAAATAACCCCCTGCACACACACACACAGACACAAAGACACACACACACACACACACACACACACACACACACACACACACACACACACACACACACACACACACACACACACACACACACACACACACACACACACACACACACATACATACAAATATGCTGATATGTTTAAAAAGTGTAATTTTGACTTGCTTGTGAAAACATTGCAAAAGCAATAAAGTGTATATTTTTTATATCTTTGTTTCTGGTTTGCCTGCATGTAACCACACATCTGATTCCCACAGGTTATTCAATCTTTGGATGCATTCAGTTTTAACATAATTACTTAAAAATCACCAAAGAAACAAAATAATTTGACAAAATTACAGTAAAATCATGCTATTCATGCTAACAGTGACAAGCGTTACAGAGAATCATAAAGGTGAATGTTACGCTCATGATCGTAAAGGTGACAGCATCATATTTTTGCTATATAAATGGTAATTTTTGCATTCTGAATTCAAATTATTTGTCAAGTCAATCAAACAATGAGTTAAAAATGATGCAAAAAATATCGGCCGATATTTCATCCAGCTCATTCTGAAGATGAATAAGATCAAGAAAGCCAAACAGTATACAATATTCACAGGGGCTCTGGTTACGCTGTATATTCTGGAAAATGTAGTGGGGTCAACAGCAGTTGTGTGCAGCTTTTCAGTTTAACACTAGAGAGTGCTGTGACTTTTTGTATTTCTTAACCAACTTGATTGGTGTTAAATATCATGAAGTTTAGAGCATATGTGCTGGATTTAGAACAGTCTCGTTACATTAGCTGCTACTGCAGAGCTAGTATTTGAGATGCTCTAACCTTTAATGGAAAACTGAAGTTTCAGAACAGAACTGTGACCCATTTTTCAACCCATCAGTTGAGATTCATTACAGTAGGAAAATGGATTTCAGTTTTTCAGAGTTTCTACACCAAGATAAAACTATGCTGCCTACTTGTGTTCAGTTTTGTCTTTGTAGCTAGTCTATTCATGTAACCATGCACATTTTTGCAAATGCAAAATACATGAATTTAAGTCATTTTATTGATTGTATGTGTTGCTACTACCAAAGTGGAATCATCAGTAAACGTTCAGTTTTTTAATGAAGTTTAAATTAAAGAAATCAACATCTTTAATAAATAAATACATAAACCTTCAGTACATGACTTATTAGTCTCTTTAAATATTAAATAATTTTGTGATAAGTTAAAACAACAATAAATTGAAAGTGTGATGGGCGATTAAACCAGAAACAGAAAATAAGCTTTTGTGACGACTTGCCCCAGTCACGGCTATCAGGTTTGTCAGAAAGTTACATTCACTTTTTAGCTGGTGTTATTGTTGTCCAACAGACTGGACAATGTTGGAAAACATCACAGTAGGAATGTTTGTGATGTACACACGTTCTCCTATAGAGAGTCACAGGCGGCTGGAGACAGCAGCATGCTTCAGTGCATTTAGATTTATAAACCCTGAGTGTGTGTGACACTGATGAATGCAACTGTGTAGAAGGGAAAACACTCAATGCGTTTCTCTACTTTACAAAGTCTCTGCATGTGCCTCTTCTTCTAAAAAAATACACATGAATGCACTAAATAATGGGTGTTTTCTTCTAGTAAAAAGTGTGAGGCTACAATTTATTTCACATATAATATATTCTCTCTCTCTCTCTGAACTTTCTAGGTTTGTTCTTTCAAAAGCCTGTGTGGAACAGAAAGGCAGGGAATGAGAACAAATAAACAGTGTTGCTTTCACTTGAAAATGTTGTCTTTGCATCCGCTTTAATATCCTATATCCTTGTTTCCGGAGGGAAACATTATTATTTTGTGTGGAAAGCAAATTGCTGCGTCTCTCTTTGACATTTTGCCATCACCTCACAAGACCAATGGGTCAAAACTGAAATGTGGGCCAAATCAGCCACCGTACATGTTCAGGTATGATGCACCAATTATGTGTGTGTGTGTGTGTGTGTGTGTGTGTGTGTGTGTGTGTGTGTGTGTGTGTGTGTGTGTGTGTGTGTGTGCGTGCGTGCGTGCGTGCGTGCGTGCGTGTGTCTGCGTGTGTGCGTGTGTGCGTGTGTGTGTGTGTGTGTGTGTGTGTGTGTGTGTGTGTGCGTGCGTGCGTGTGTGCGTGTGTGATTGAGAGAGAGAGGGGGGGGGGGGGCTGCTGCTATCACAATAAGCTCAGCTCAGCACAGATCGGGGAATTCAAGTCAAATACTCTATTAAAAATTGTAAAAAGCATTAAAGGGGAGACGTGGAGCGCTCTATTACATTTTGTTTAAATGTCTGTAACTTTGTTTTGTATGTTATGTGTCTCAAACTTTGATATAATCATCTCATATTGTTTTAAAATAAAGTTCTATGTTTCAAATCTGTAAATAAATTACTGATAATCAAATTTACTTGATCTAATAATTATTATTATTATTATCTGCACTGTAAAAAAAGTAGATTTCTGTTGTATGTTTTACAAATAAATACTATTTCAGTTTTTCTACTTAAAACCTGTTTCATGTTTGATATGTGCAGCTGCCATTTCTTTTTAACTGCTAAAACATTTTAATTTGAATTCAAAATTCAAAGGATATAGGAAAATATTTCATTTAAAACATTTAATCTCACAGGTCAACATAACTAATAAAACTGAGCTTTTCACTCATTACACTAGACCAAGCCTGATTCATTTTTTTTACCAATAAAGACATTTAATGCATGCTTTTCATTTC
>CM049808.1:23904393-23909393 GCA_027422405.1 Ptychobarbus kaznakovi | reverse complement strand
GATGTATGCATGTAAATAGTTAACAGCCAATAATGGTATGTGGCTGTGACAAACTAAAGAGTTTTGAGAACTTTTTTTTTTTTATTATTCTGGAAATTAAACATTATAATGTCAAATGAGTTCAATAGATAACGCTCTACAATAAGCTTCAATTTGTTAACTATATTAGTTAACATAAACTAACAATGAAAGTTTCTTCTAAACCATTTGTTTATCATAGTTAGTGTTGATTTCAATTATTCATCATTAAACTAATTTACTGATATTTACAACACTTTTATATTATTAAAATATATTGTATGTATTAATATTAGTTTATGGGCATGAGTTAACATGGACTAACAATGAACAGTTGTATTTTTTATTAACTAACAGCAACAAATATTAAGAAATACTTTAACAAATGTATTGCTCATTGTTAGTTAAAGCATTAAATATAGTTACCAAATGGGACCGTATTGTAAAGTGTTACTGATAAAACCTTTAAAAATGTGATGGTATATTTAAATAATATTAATTATTATAAATACACAGAAAATTACTAATAAATTCAACATTTCATATACCTTAAATGATTCATATAATGTGTACATTGCTAAAGTTGTTAATAGCCTACACGTAAAAAAACGACAATAATAAGGAAGGAAAAAATATAAGATTGCCCCCCCCCCCCCCTCCAACTTTTTTTTTTTTTAATAGTAAAAAAAAAAAATTCTGCTCAATTCATTTATTATCTTAAGTCTTGAATAAACCTGATCAAGAACACAGTTCCCTTGAAGGCAATCTGTTCATTAAGATAATATGTTAATTCATGGGAAGTGCTATTAAGATGTTCTCCAAAAAGAGTGCCGGTCAGCATTTTTCCAAACTTGGCCTCCTTAATTGCATCATTCTTTTGCTGTCATTAAGGATATTAAAAATTCATTAACGGGACAAGTACTGCTGAGCTGCAACAAATCAGACGAGAAGTCCCTCGATGTTCTTCTAAAGGCCATAACTGTCATTAAGTCCACTGTCACGCCAACCAAGTTTTATAAGTCTTATACTTTAAGTCTACACTGAACTAACAAAATGATTTACGTAACATGTCATTTAATTGCAGATGATATTTGCTAAGAAAAAGCCCTCAAATGAAGTTCATTAAGAAACATTACCATGCTACCACGTTATTTTGTTCCAACCCATTCCTGTAGTATTCGGTTTAGATGACAGTACAGTTACATTATGACTGTTTACCATGCTACCACGTTATTTTGTTTCAACCCATTCCTGTAGTATTCGGTTTAGATGACAGTACAGTTACATTATGACTGTTTACCATATTACCACGTTATTTTGTTCCAACCCATTCCTGTAGTATTCGGTTTAGATGACAGTACAGTTACATTATGACTGTTTACCATATTACCATGTTATTTTGTTCCAACCCATTCCTGTAGTATTCGGTTTAGATGACAGTACAGTTACATTATGACTGTTTACCATGCTACCACGTTATTTTGTTTCAACCCATTCCTGTAGTATTCGTTTTAGATGACAGTACAGTTACATTATGACTGTTTACCATATTACCATGTTATTTTGTTCCAACCCATTCCTGTAGTATTCGGTTTAGATGACAGTACAGTTACATTATGACTGTTTACCATATTACCATGCTATTTTGTTCCAACCCACTCCTGTAGTATTCGGTTTAGATGACAGTACAGTTACATTATGACTGTTTACCATATTACCATGTTATTTTGTTCCAACCCATTCCTGTAGTATTCGGTTTAGATGACAGTACAGTTACATTATGACTGTTTACCATATTACCATGTTATTTTGTTCCAACCCATTCCTGTAGTATTCGGTTTAGATGACAGTACAGTTACATTATGACTGTTACCATATTACCATATTTTGTTCCACCATTCCTGTTATTCGGTTGTGACAGTCAGTTACAATGACTGTTTACCATTCCTGTATTTTGTTCCAACCCATTCGGTTTCGGTTTAGATGACAGTACAGTTACATTATGACTGTTTACCATATTACCATGTTATTTTGTTCCAACCCATTCCTGTAGTATTCGGTTTAGATGACAGTACAGTTACATTATGACTGTTTACCATATTACCATGTTATTTTGTTCCAACCCATTCCTGTAGTATTCGGTTTAGATGACAGTACAGTTGCATTATGACTGTTTACCATATTACCATGTTATTTTGTTTCAACCCATTCCTGTAGTATTCGGTTTAGATGACAGTACAGTTACATTATGACTGTTTACCATATTACCATGTTATTTTGTTCCAACCCATTCCTGTAGTATTCGGTTTAGATGACAGTACAGTTACATTATGACTGTTTACCATATTACCACGTTATTTTGTTTCAACCCATTCCTGTAGTATTCGGTTTAGATGACAGTACAGTTACATTATGACTGTTTACCATATTACCATGCTATTTTGTTCCAACCCACTCCTGTAGTATTCGGTTTAGATGACAGTACAGTTACATTATGACTGTTTACCATATTACCATGTTATTTTGTTCCAACCCATTCCTGTAGTATTCGGTTTAGATGACAGTACAGTTGCATTATGACTGTTTACCATATTACCATGTTATTTTGTTTCAACCCATTCCTGTAGTATTCGGTTTAGATGACAGTACAGTTACATTATGACTGTTTACCATATTACTATGTTATTTTGTTCCAACCCATTCGGTTTAGATGACTGTAGTATTCGTTTACCATATTACCATGTTTAGATGACAGTACAGTTACATTATGACTGTTTACCATATTACCATGTTATTTTTAGTTCCAACTGTTTACCATTCCTGTAGTATTCGGTTTAGATGACAGTACAGTTACATTATGTGTTTAGTTATTTTGTTTCAACCCATTCCTGTAGTATTCGGTTTAGTTACATTACATTATGACTGTTTACCATATTACCATGTTATTTTGTTCCAACCATTCCTGTAGTTTCGGTTTAGATGACAGTTTACATTATGACTGTTTACCATATTACCATGTTATTTTGTTCCAACCCATTCCTGTAGTATTCGGTTTAGATGACAGTACAGTTACATTATGACTGTTTACCATATTACCATGTTATTTTGTTCCAACCCATTCCTGTAGTATTCGGTTTAGATGACAGTACAGTTACATTATGACTGTTTACCATGCTACCACGTTATTTTGTTCCAACCCATTCCTGTAGTATTCGGTTTAGATGACAGTACAGTTACATTATGACTGTTTACCATATTACCACGTTATTTTGTTCAACCCATTCCTTAGTATTTGTTTAGATGACAGTACAGTTACATTATGACTGTTTACCATGCTACCACGTTATTTTGTTCCAACCCATTCCTGTAGTATTCGGTTTAGATGACAGTACAGTTACATTATGACTGTTTACCATATTACCACGTTATTTTGTTTCCAACCCATTCCTGTAGTATTCGGTTTAGATGACAGTACAGTTACATTATGACTGTTTACCATATTACCATGTTATTTTGTTCCAACCCATTCCTGTAGTATTCGGTTTAGATGACAGTACAGTTACATTATGACTGTTTACCATATTACCATGTTATTTTGTTCCAACCCATTCCTGTAGTATTCGGTTTAGATGACAGTACAGTTACATTATGACTGTTTACCATATTACCATGCTATTTTGTTCCAACCCATTCCTGTAGTATTCGGTTAAAATGACAGTACAGTTACATTCAGACTGTTTACCATATTACCATGTTATTTTGTTCCAACCCATTCCTGTAGTATTCGGTTTTGATGACAGTACAGTTACATTATGACTGTTTACCATATTACCATGTTATTTTGTTCCAACCCATTCCTGTAGTATTCGGTTTAGATGACAGTACAGTTACATTATGACAGTTTACCATATTACCATGTTATTTTGTTCCAACCCATTCCTGTAGTATTCGGTTTAGATGACAGTACATTTACATTATGACAGTTTACCATATTACCATGTTATTTTGTTCCAACCCATTCCTGTAGTAGTCGTTTTAGATGACAGTACAGTTACATTATGACTGTTTACCATATTACCATGTTATTTTGTTCCAACCCATTCCTGTAGTATTCGTTTTAGATGACAGTACAGTTACATTATGACTGTTTACCATATTACCATGTTATTTTGTTCCAACCCATTCCTGTAGTATTCGTTTTAGATGACAGTACAGTTGCATGTTCTTAGATCATTTTACCAAACAAGTGTCAGAGAGGCTTTAGGAGCCGAGATAAATTCTGTCGGCTCGTGTTTGTTGGTTGAAAAGCTCCTCTAATGCACTTATGCCTAATATCTGACTGTATTTAACATTTACACCCCATTTTGTCGGTCATGGCCCAATGATTTTGCACAACAATCTCATTGGAGCTGAGGGCTGGTGCGCAGTCGTGTGGCTGTGTACACAGCTCAGTGGGTGTATACTGTAGAGTTTTATTGATATTGCTCTAAGATAGCTTTGCTCTGGGCCTCCCTGTTTGCCCCGCCATCGAGGAGTCAGCGCCGTAAGTGACCCGACAGATCAATTTATCTGAGCGAGAGCAGCAATCCGTGAGAGGCATCTTTACCAGAAAGTGAATTAAAGAAACGTGGTGGGGACGGACGAGTTTCTGTGATGGCCTGGAGTGCAATGTCCAAAAATGATACTGTTCGCATTTTAGAAGTACTGTACAAAAATGTACCAATTGTTTCTTAGAGCATTAAAAAACAAGAAGCCTTCACACATACTGTATTGCTTTTATAAAATGGCATCTATAGCAATATGAGAAAAGACACCAATAAACGTTTCCAAGACAGAAACACTGACTCAATCCACTTCCATGAAAGATGACCAACGATTGAAAAATGCACAAAAATCACATGCATCGTCATAAAAATTCAAACGATATTACATCTGCTCAATTCTACTAGTTAAAAACAAAAAACCTTCACCAAAACACATTT
>CM049808.1:23841893-23896893 GCA_027422405.1 Ptychobarbus kaznakovi | reverse complement strand
AGCGCAGAACGGAAAAGTCCAGAAAAGTCAGCAAGGAGAGTGAAGTAATATCAAGAAAGAAAGAAAGAAAGAAAGAAAGAAAGAAAGAAAGAAAGAAAGAAAGAAAGAAAGAAAGAAAGAAAGAAAGAAAGAAAGAAAGAAAGAAAGAAAGAAAAAGAGCTGTAGTATGATTATGCAAAAAAAAAAAAAAATGCAATGTCTATACTTTTTATTAATTTTATTTCAGCTTTAGGTTTAGTATTTTAAAACAAGTTAAACAAAACAAAAACTAGAAACTATCTGAAATTGAGTTTTTAAGTTTGTTTTGATATTTTATTTCAAGTAAAAAAAAAATTTTTTGTTCATACAACATTATATTATAAAATATTATAATTATTTATTAAAATTATATTATAAAATATATTGACATTTCTGACTAGCATTCTGACTGGCAAATTAATTAAACTAATGAAGTTTTAAGCATTATACAACTTTTTCAATGATTATTATAAAATGTCCTGATTAAAAAAAATCCATAAATATCATTATCATAAATTTTCATTATTGATATTTATTTTATTCAAGTAATTGCATATTATTTATAGGTTAATAGCTATGAAACCAAAACAATCAGTTCTGAGATGAAAAAAAAAGAAAAAAGGAAAAAGGTAAATAAAGAGAGGGGGGGGGCTTTGAGATATAAAATAAAATCATAAGAAAAGACAATGGTACAGGTGTGTGTAATTGTTTAATGAAGCAATGAAGAATTGCAAATCATTTAATCAAATCAGAACTCATGGTAAAATACAAAATGCTTTAAATCTTTACTCATAAACTACAAAGTTATCTTATCTAGAAAGTTTACAATAACTGGAGTAATGATTCTTGATTTTACAGAACTGTGATTAATTACAAAGAAACACAGATTGCATTAAAAGTGACATTTTTAAGAAAACGACTGAAAAAGGATTTTCAAACATAAAACATACTAGAAAGCATACTAATAATTGGATTTAAAACTTTAAAAAGTCATTTTATGCAGTGTATTTCTTCATCAGGTCTATGGAACGAAACTGAAATGACTCAAAGTCTTATAGATTAGTACAAGTATTGGTGCATGTCCCATGTACTCCTGAGAGCCGCTGTGTGTGTGTGTGTGTGTGTGTGTGTGTGTGTGTGTGTGTGTGTGTGTGTGTGTGTGTGTGTGTGTTGTGTGTGTGTGTGTGTGTGTGTGTGTGTGTGTGCGTATGACATAGAAATTACAAGAAGAAGGGGATTTATGAGGACAATTTCAGTGTCCCCATAATTCAAAACGCTTATAAATCATACAGAATGAGTTTTTTGAGAAAGTAAAAATGTTTCCTGTAAGGGGTAGGTTTAGGTGTAGGGTTGTTTAGGGTGATAGAAAATACGGTTTGCACAGTATAAAAACCATTACGCCTATGGAGAGTCCCTGTAAACCATAAAATCCAACGTGTGTGTGTGTGTGTGTGTGTGTGTGTGCGTGTGTGTGTGTGTGTGTGTGTGTGTGTGTGCGCGCATGTGTGTGTGTGTGTGTGTGTGTGTGTGTGTGTGTGTGTGTGTGTGTGTGTGAGTGTGTGAATCAAAGCTGCAGTTGATTCTGTAGCTGCGGGCCAGAAGCGTGCAGTATTATCAACACAATGCAGCCATATGGAGGACAGACGGCTCTCACTCTCCGTCAGCATTCACACAGACCCCTGTCCCCCGAACGCCCCTCCACCACCACCACGGTCACTTTAGGGTTAGCGCTTTAGCATAACAACAAATGAAAGGGACAGGCCATTTTATTCCCATTTGGAGGCATTATTGTGATGGACGCAGGCGGAGGCAGGCATTCATAGTGATTTAGTGCTTGAGCTCGGTGGACAGAGCGGCCTGGAGAATAACGGGAGATAATGAAAACATAATTTATTTAATTCCCCGCACATCCACGCCATGAGAAACAAGAGGCGATGGATGTCCAAATGTCATTTCTCTCAACTAGGTGACAACACGTGGTCTACATAACAAAGAACATCAACAGATTAGATCAACCAGGAACACTTAGCCAGTCTCATAAGAGAAGCATCACTGATAGGACTTTTATCTTGTACCACCAACTAAAGGTCCCACTGCAGTTTAGATGATTCTGGAGGAAATTTTGGATTGTATAATGTTTGAATGACACAAAACATGGAAGTGGCTTCAACTGCAATAATGTTTAACTTAAAATTCACAAGTATATTTGTTATACTTTCAAAAGGACAGTTTTAAGCCTAACCTAACCACTGAACCACACAACACAAAACAAAAATTTTCAGATTTCCTCTGGCTCTTCTAAGACGGGCTCTAGTTTAATTATCAGTGTGGATGGTGTTGATAATCATCAGTCCATCTGCGTGTAATCAATGTTGAAAACAGTTGTGCTGCTGAATATTTTTGTGGAAACTGATACATTTTATTTTTCAGCATGTCAAAAAAGAACAGCATTTATTTGAAATCGGAATCTTTTGTAACATTACAAAGGTCTTTACTGTCACTTTTGATCAATTTAATGCGTCTTTGCTGAATGAAAGTATTCAATTCTATTTAAAAATCTTACTGTCCCTTTAATTGTAGTGTACTATGCAAATAACATGACATGACAATAACATCTGATGCTATCAGTGTACCATGATACCACTATTTAGAGAATAAAAAAAACATAAATCAATAAATACATGCATTTAGTTATAAAATAAAACAAATAAATCATGTGCTGCTGTAAACTAAGCCCCAGGTATAAATTAATGAATTAACAGATACATGAATGAAATCCTCGGGCTCTTCTAAGATGGGCTCCAGTTTAATTATCAGTATGGATGGTGTCGATAATTATCTGCGTGTAATGAATAGACTGAGTCATAATCTCTCTCTGATGGCTTTAGGACACAGCAGGGTCCTCTAAAAGAGACTAGACTCTATTGATCCTCAACGTAAACGCTCTTTACAATGTTAATAGTCTAATTTGCTTCAATGATTTCTCCCTGTGTTTTGCTAGTCAAGGACAGGCTAATTTATACTTAACTGGAGGTCCCAGTCAACAGCCCGGGAACGAGGGACTTCCTGGATGAAAATGTAGGCCATTCCAGGGGGAAACCGATGATCACGCTGACCATTAGTTCTTCTTTATTTGCCCTTCTACAGGCAATTATCATGAATTAATGTGGCTGTACCCGGTTACCAGCTTAGCCCTGTCAATAAAATGAAATTATCTGGGCCAATAAAAGATGCAAAACACACAAAGATCTTAATGAGGATGAGGTGAGACATTAACACTGTCTCTTCTGGAACTTAAAAATATATTACTTGCTGAAATGCACATTTTTAGCTTTCAAAGTTCAATAGCCAGAGATATGTGTGAGAGGTACATACCGGGCGACATGATAGAATGAGCAAAAAAATTCATCATTTCATATGAGAACAACTACATAACATTAATTGTATACATCACCATCGGGCAGCTGTTCAGCTGTCAATGCAAGACAGATGGAAGAGAAGATACAGATGGAACTATATACTTTCCTTAAAGGTGCTGCTTTTGGCATTTTACACATAAAATGTTCTCACATAAAAAATAAAGAAAGAAAAAAGAGAGAGGAAAGGAACTTAAAAACCAATCAATACACTGCCACTCTCCTGCTGGGTCGGTGACAGACCGTATTAGCCTTAAATCAACCTGTTTGTTAAATCACTGTCACTCTAAGCTAATAACAAGTGTAATCAAATACTTTATGGTAATTTAATTTGATTTATTTGTGCGTTATGCAAACCAACCCTAAATATAATGAGTCATGACAGATGACCAGGATTTAAAGAGTCTCTGTTCCATCGTGCTAATGTGTTGATGCCAATGTGAACATGACCTGCAAAATAAACGCTGATTCCAGCATAGTATGTGGTTGCATGCCACACAAATAGATAAATGTACCATTCAGAAGTTTGGGATCGGTAAGATTTTAAATGTTTTTGAAAGAAGTCTTTTCTGCTCAGCAAGGCTGTATTTATTTGATCAAAAATCCAGTAAAAACTGCAATATTGTGAAATATCATTACATTTCAAAGAACTGCTTTATATGTTCATATGCATTAAAATGCAATAGATTCTTATGATGCAAAGCTGACCTTTCAGCATCATCACTCCAGTCTTCGGTGTGACATGATCTACAGAAATCATTCTAATATGCTGATTTGCTGCTCAAGAAACTTTTCTGATTATTATAATGTGGAAAACCGTTGTTCTGCCCAATATTTTTGTGGAAACTGTGATGCATTTTCTGGATTATTTGATGAATAGAAAGGTTAAAATAGCATAATTATTTGAAATATAAATATTTTGTAACAGTATGTCTTATGCATACTTGCTAAATAAACTATTTTTTTTCTAAATAATAAAAATTGTCAGTAAGATTTACTGACCCCAAACTTTTAAATGGAAGTATGCATGAAATAATTAAGTTGGACATACTCCAAAAATGTATTTTAATAGATTGTGCAATGTACATTTTACAAGATAATACTATTTCAGTCTGTATGCATAAAACACATGTTTAATTTAATGTGTTACTTGCCGTGTCTTTGTATTTATTTGTGGAACAAATTGCTGCTGATCAGACAGAAAGCTTTCTAGAGAGTTTTAGTTTACAAAATATATGCATCACATAATGAGAAAAATATAGTTAAGTTTGATCAGAATCATACAATAACTATTCCAATCCACATCCTGGTTATTATAAATGTAACAGAGTGGCTAATCATAGGCAGTAAAAGACAAATCTAGAGTGTGAGAGAAAGGAAAATGAGCTTCGATCTTTCCCTGAGCTCACCCATCAAGAGATTTGGAGGTTAGTGAGTTGCTGCGGCCGATCAAGACCTTGCCCTGAGTGAGTCAAGCTAAATCAATGCTAATTACACTGCCATCTGCACGCTACTGCGTCCCGAGTCACACCTGTTCACTCAGAAACAGATATGAGCGCTGGCCAGGAGATTCTGACATGAGTCACTGAGAGTGTCTTTGCGCTCAATTCACGCCGCAGCAATTTAGTCCACATACTTTGCTTCTAAAACCTACAGAACACTACAAAACCTCTGCCACCAGGAACACGATCTAACTTAAGAGGCTGATCCAGTGATATAACAGCATAGTTTGTGCCGGTACAAGTTTCTCACCAATAATCAGTGTCTGTCAATGTTTTGCCCACTGAAAGTGAGCTGCCATTACATCAGGCAGAGAAACAAATGAGGGCCATTTCTGCACCGCTGCTCTGTCTGATATGTCAATAAACTCACAGCAGCGAGAGGAACAGCGCAGATGGATTTCTCTCTCGCAGCCAGACAAACAGAGGGACACGTCTGAGTTTTCTCTTAGAGTGGAATCAGTCAGACAAAACCAGACGAGTTACGCACAACTAGTGCGAGTGATGGTGATGCAGGTGGGAGATTTCAATGTCTGGTGTGATTGACTGGAATCACTCAGATCTTGGAAGCACTCAACGATTTTAGAATCATAAAGCCATTCTTAGTTCAATTAATATTTACATTTATATATCCTTCACATGCCATCAGGAATCCCATGTGTGCTCTGGATTTGGTATATTAATCATTATAATTATTATAGTCATAAGCAATACAATGACATGAGACAGCAAAATCTTAGAGAAAGTGAAAAGGAGACTGAAAGTGAACCATGAAATAGGCAAACAGATGGTTTTTAATTTGGCTATAGAGTCTTCCCTGCAGTTTTGATATACGGCTTCATCAGTAGCTTTACCTAAGTCTGGTTCTATACAGAAGCACATGATAATGAAGACCTCAGGCTGATTCTTTCCTCTCTTTTTTGTCTTGAATGCAATCAAGACAATTCTATATTCCTGCTATTAAATGACAATGATATTCTTGTTTACTAGGTCAACACAAGTGCTGGTGTAAATTAATTTACTGTGTAATTTATGTAAGAATTGCAAGCAGGAGATCATTTTTGAGAAATTATTATATTTATTAATTTTATTTATAAAAATAAAAATAAATCTCATAATTAATTAAATTAATAATTTAGCAGAAGTATATATAAAATGTATAATATTTTAATATTTATGTCACAATATAAATATTTTTTATGAATTCATACAAACATGAATTGATTCATCTGCTTTTGGACAACTAACTTAAAAATGTGTTTGGGGCAGGTTTATTATAGTTAACTGAAGCCATAAAAATATTAATAAAATAAATGTTGATTTAAAAAAAAAATATATATATATATATATATATATATTTCAAAAGTTTGACTTTACGTTTTAAAATAACTTAAATAAATAAACACATAAATAAATAAATATAAATAAAAAAATGTATATAGATATAGGCTATTTAAAACCAACAAAACAAAAACTAATACAAATGACAAAAATGCAACAAAACTACTAAGACTTTAATTAAAATTAACACGAAAACAGAATATATATAAATAAAATCTAATTCTAAATATTAACAAAAACTGTAACAGTATCTCAATGACTCTAAGATAACACTGGTCTGGGGAACTTTGATTAATATAATGAAAAATGCCTTCATTTAGAAGAAGCTTCAGGTTTTAATAAAACAGCTCTCAAAACGTCATCGAAGCCTGTGTTAAGTTTAATTAGTGCATCATGTGCAGTCATTCCAGGTTTCATGATCTGTCACGATGCATCTTGACCTGCAAAATTTGAATAGAATAGCACCAAAAAAAAGACCTGCCCAATGTTAACTACTCAGGTTTGAGCACTGTGACAAAGGGGGTAAAATTCAGTAATAAATACGATTAAGAGTCTTGTTTGTCTTGAATATCTATTGCTATTGAAGATTAATGATAAAACCAAATCCTGCCCGTTGTGAAATATGTTATCTATGAATGGCTGCGTTAGTTGTCAAACCTGTTCAGCTCACCTTTCCTGTCAATTATAAGCAAATAAATGCTGACATTTTCAGAGCTCCCATACCACTTAGAGAAACTATAATGCTTTGCATGCTTAATCACTTCATAAGCGAGAATCACTTCAGCGCTCCGTGGTGTTGACTAACGAACTGCGGGTTTGAGCACACGTCCTCCTCGCCAAGCATTAGCACTCATAAAGTAAATCATGCAGTAATGAAGACAGACATGATATGGAACTAAAAACAAGGATATGTGATCTTGGATATCTGAAAAGATCTTTGAGAGATAGACGGGGAGACAAGGATAAAATGGCTAACATTTATTTATTCTTGCTGTTCTCTTCTCCAGTACGACGCCATTAGAGTCAGTGGAAGTGTCCCATCGGCAGTCATTATCAAGGCTATCAGACCGGCCCAGCTAGACTCCAACACAGATATAAATACTATCCTCCACACACACACACAGTTTAATGACGGAGCCACAGCTAATGTCTCTCACCCCCTCCTGCTATCTCCTCGAGACTGGTAAAAGCCAGGAAACTGGAAGGACAGATATGCTGTGCATGTAAATATACATGCCATATATACCTTGAAGTGGTGTAAATGTGTCAACGGAAGAGATTTTGCTGTACTGTGGTAGATATAGACAAGTCATATGTATTTCTACAGCGTTTCTACAATACACATTGTTTTAGAGCAGCTTTATAGAAATCATTATGTCAATGTTCATAATATCTTAACCCTCTGGTTGTGTTCGGGTCAAATTGACCCGAAAAAGATTTTCTTTTTCCCGAAAATACTAGTTAACGTTATCGCATTGGACTCAAACTTACTGACTTTGTTCACATATTGTATAAGTACTTCTCATTAATTTGTTAAAAATTTTTCGTAATTTTTTGTGGGTTTTATTTCACCTAGTAACACTTGTGGTGTTCCCGTCAAAAATGACCGGACTCCAAACAACTGCTTTAAATCTGTCATTATTGCATTCATTCTTTTTGTCAACTTGTTTTCTTTCATTTAGGACTGGTTTTGTGTTTCTATTTGCATCTGATTAATCAATCAAGAGAGTAGGTACCTCGTTTTTTGAGAATAATTTTTTTGATAATTTTCACATATGAAAAAATACAAAATTATGAAAAATGCACATTTTGTAAATTTAAAGCATTAAAAGAAAACTAAATATTATTGTATAAACTTTTTATATTTTTGACTGTGTGACCAAATTACTATGGAATTAAAATAAAATATAAGCAAGTTGATTAAGTAAATATAGATTAATTTACATTTTTTTGACTATATAAAATGAATAAAATCAATAATTTGGCAGCAATTATCTCCTGCTAGCTATTCTTACTATACATTATAAAGTGAATTGCATTGATGACAAGAGCATATTAAGAAAGATTAGTAAACATGGTATAAATTCTACATCTTTTCATCGCTTTCTTATTAACATTGAGATTGTACTTAAATACAAATTACATTTTTGCTTAAAGATGTTAAAGTGATGTTTACTTTTTGTGTAAAACAAAAGTAAGTTTATACAAAAACGTGCTTTGACCATTTATATGTATATAATAAAACCAACAAATAATATGTTTATTAGACATAACATTTTTGTAATAAAAATATCCAACTTTATATGAAGAGCTGTCTCAAAAACATAGCTACATTTTACGACAAAAAGAACATTAGGTAGCAGAGATTCGCTATAGTATCTATTGCCTTACAATATACTATATAGTAAAAATATCAGTAAATGTAACTTTATTGCAATATACACCATCATATAAAATTAATATGCAAGATTTTCCTCATACCTCCCAACCTTATGTTGACATTTCAGACCCCACACTAAATCGCCGAGCTCAATGTTGCAAGTGAAAATAAATGAAAAGATGCAAAATGGTATCGGATGCAAACAATATGTGATAAAGAGAACAAAACATGATTGATGGGCGGCCCGATACTGTCCTGAGTTTCTGTCCTAATGCTCTGCGCTCACTGCTGATAGGTGCATATATCCATGAAGATGTTTCGACAGCGGTGCTGAAAAAAAAAAACAAGCCTTCATGTGGTTTTGTTATTAATGAGACTATCGTATGCTCATGGCCAAGGACACAATTTGTATCACAATGCAAATATCTGTCATTAAACGCTGACAGTTCATTTTTCCTGCTAGGGAAAGAAAAATGTTTTTGGTTTTGGTGGGCCACGGCGCTTCAAACAGACAGACTTGAAAGGCGATTTGTAGACAAATGTGTGCTGTCATCGGTTTAGTTCGGCTAAAATGGCATTGAGAGGGTCTAAACTGAAGCATTGTGCTATTAAGACATAAAATGACTTGAAAATAAACAAATAAAGCAATCAATAAATGCTCAAAATTGATATTGAAGCAATTAAATCTCAAATTGAACTATGTAATTTTCTAAAGGCTATAGAACTTTTTAAGGTCTACTGAAAACAATATATAAATTGTAAAAATGTTAATTAAATTAATTAAATATCAGTAATTTAATTTGTCATATTATTCACTTATATCAATATTTGTTCCTTACCAAATGGTTAAAAACGTTTACATTTAAATGTAAACTTTTTAATTAAAATTTTTATTTAAACTCATTCATTTGAATTTGTAAAAATGTATTTCACTCTTGTAAGTTGGAAACGGTCAACACATTGTGAAATGTGCACTGGAGGCCCGTGAGCAGAGGTCGCGTCCACCGTAATGGATGGTCTCATGAGAGCGGCAGCTTTGACGGTTATTGATTTTCCCATTCTTGAGTATCCATTCATTCTCCACTCACTCTTTCTTTTTGGCAACTCCGATCAGTTAATTTACATTTAAGCCAGTTGCCGCTGGAGGCAATTAACTCTACAGGTTCATTAGAGCTTGCTCTGACTTATTAATTAATCAATCTGTGTGTGTGTGTGTGTGTGTGTGTGTGTGTGTGTGTGTGTGTGTGTGTGTGTGTGTGTGTGTGTGTGTGTGTGTGTGTGTGTGTGTGTGTGTGAGTTGAGTGGAGAATGAGCATGGAATAAAACACACACTCATAAACAGCTTTGTGCTACCTCACAAATTTAGTAGTGTGGTGCTGATCATGCAATACTAAAGCAATGAGATACAGCAAAGTATTATCAAGAAGCTGTAGAATACCTGGAGAGAGTGATCCGTTAGTGTTCCTGTTCAATAGCAGATGCTTGGCTGGTGCTGGTGCAGGAACCCACAATTTGAAATTTGCCTGCTTTGCTCAAGGCCGTTCAGTTCTGGCAGGTGTTTGGAGCTTGAGCTATAAATGATGCATGTAGTCAGTCTAGAGCTGCAGAAAAAAATACAACATGACAACAATGATTGGCTGAGGACACCACAAGAACACAAACAGTCACTAATGACTACCCTGAACAAACAGGAAAAATATATAAATACATTCAGAGCCCTTCCAGAAATAGTGAAATACTGTTGCTTGCAAAAACTTCTGTATGGCCATCAATGGAGAAAAATAATGCTATACCAGCAGGGACAAACACTAACAAGCCAATCTTTGACCTATTCTCAGTGGTTGCTTTAAAGACAAATAATGAGGAAAGAGAGAATTAGGAGAGATATAACTGTAAATGAGCCCTGAACGCTGCTCTTGGCTCATTGGCTGGCACTGGCTCACATGCACCGCTGGGTTCAAGTTTGCTGAGCTATGGACTCTCATCCACACACACACAGAACTACATTACCATTCAAGAGCTTGGGGTCAAGAAAAAAAATAAATTATTACTTTTATTCAGCAAGGATGCATTCAATTGATCAAAAAGTGACAGAATGGACATTTATAATATTTCAAAAGATTTCTATTTCAAATAAAAGCTGTTCTTTTGCACTTTAAATTCATCTGTGAATCCTGAAAAATAAAATGTATCACGGTTTCCAAAAAAAACCACTGAAAACTGGAGTAACGATGGTGAAAATTCAGCTTTGATCACAGCAATTAATTATATTTAACAATACATTCACATAGAAAACAGTTATTTTAAATTGTAATAATATTTCACAATATTACTGTTTTACTGCATTTTTTGATCAAATAAATGCAGCCTTGGAGAGCAGAAGAGACTTCTTTTAAAATACTTTTTAAAAATCCTATATAAATGTGAAAATTTGTATTTAATATATTTGACTCTTTCTTTAAGAAACACACTCTAACATGTTTGTGTGTTTTTCCAGCCAACTGAATAAAAACAGCTAAAATGCGACTGCTGTGAACAAAAAGCAATTCATTATGATTATTTATTAGACTCGTCCCCAATGATTTACGTTTGTGAATTCTTCATTCTTCCAATTTAAATTCTGCTGAAATTAGATGTTACGTATGTCATCATTTTGTTCGTTGGGTGTAGATGGCATTTGTGGGCGGAGCTTGTGCGCTGCTGAGAGCTTAATGATGCATAAGATTAAACTGACGCGCTCAGCTGTGGTGCTGTTCTCTCACACACGCACACACGCACGCGCGCGCACGCACACACACACACACACACACACACACACACACACAGATGCTTGTTCTTCTGCCTACTCACCTGAACATGTCTCTCTCTGTGTGTGTGTGTGTGTGTGTGTGTGTGTGTGTGTTTCCCAAGGAGTCCATGACAACAACATCATGCTTCTAAACAATCTAATAAAGGTCTTAACGTACAGGAGGTTAACCTTTTCCCAGAGCACAGGATGCATCTTTGACCGCTGCATGATGGCTGCCACCGCGCGTTCTGTTCATTAGCGGCCTGACGCCCATCACGGCCCCTTTGCTCACAGCCGAACCCCCACGCTGGACTCCTCTGCTCTCAGCACAGCCCTCCCTATTCCCAGTGGACAGATCCCAGGCAAAAAACTAATTCTGCTTTTAATAATGTGTCAGGAGAAAGCGGGTAGCTCATAAATTATGTGTCTGCACTGGTGCAGATCCGGCCACCAGGGGGAAAATCAGGCCGGGGAGGAAAAAAATCAAAGCCTAGCTTTGACAAACTTTTGTGGAGGATAAATAATAACTTACACATAGGATTAGGTGTTAAGTCATGGGCGAGGGGAGCCAGGAGAGCTGCTCCTATCAGACCTGTGCAGGATGAGGAAGGAATCTGTCATTTGTTTTTGCCCTCTTCCACTGTTCCACTATTTGCATTTTCTCCCAGATGTGCCGCAAAGCCGTCTGTTCACGACTGCCTGCTACACCTGTGCAGCTGCCTGTGTTTCAGCCACTTGGTCGGCCTCTGTCACTATATTAACTAATAGTTATGATAAAAATGCATGTACTATTCTATAATTTTTAAACTATATTTCACTACAAATAAAAAATGCATCTTATTTTGCTTAGTGGTATGATGATATTTATATATCTAAAATCTCTGATATCTAAAATCATACACATTTGATATGAGAAAATATATAATAGCATATATGTAACAGGATATGTATAATCAGGGCCGCTGCTGGTTCAAATGTGATATGATATAGGATATATGTCTAAGACAATTAGATTTGTGGCCAATGAATAGATCAGCAGTTGTTTCAGCTACATACTATGGTAATATATATATATATATAATATATATAGGCCTGTATAAAAAAAAAACATTAAAACCACCAGCACTAATTCTCACATGCCTTTCTGTGAGAAAAATTATGCCTAAATGAAGATATAAGCCTTGACGGGTCTTAGCAGTTATCGTGTGTGTTCATGTGTATAATGGTGAGGCTATACGAAGTGTGGTCCTGCTCTTTGGCCCGGTGTCGATCGACATGTATCATAACTGCGGCCCTCTATCACGCTCCGACTAAAGAACAATCTCTATTAGCTGACAGCAGGCGGCTGCCTTGATAAATGTTCCCTGACCAAACGGAAGGAATTGCGTGAAATAAAGAGGCATGTTCCTACAAGTGGTGTCAAAATGGTATTGATTCAATCATCTCCAGAAATACACACTCTTGGGCAGCATAGCGTGTAGCAGATCTGATAGGCTCCGCAGAGGTGGGCGACAGTGATGGCAAACTCTGACGCTGGATTCCACACTTTCCTTCATTGAGCTTTCAGGTGATGAAACACGTAGTGAGACGCTGACTGATTTTCCCGGCACTTCTCTCTTAGATGTTATTGTTACGATGTGCCAAAGATGCCACTCTATCTGCGTCTGAAAGCGTCCCATTATGAAACAGGTGGGTGAGGTGGCGTAGAGCAGCGTATAGCCATTTGTCCGGTAAACAGCACATAGGAGGTAAGTAACAGCGGCGTTCAATCATTCAGACACACTGCTGGAGCCCCTGCAGCTGACCAGAGAAGTGGAAATGTTTACATTAACTGAGCATGCCCAGCGTGCTCCTGCTGCGTGTGCAAAAAGCTAATGAGAAGAAAAATACAAGCTCACAAACAACATTAGCGGATGCAGTGATGTTTGTCATAGATGAAGGAAACACAGGACCTTCCAAAACCTACACTGCAGGGGGGAAAAATCTGTAAAAAATGGAAAAGGCACTGGATATTTTCTGGCAAGATGTTATCTGTTAAGTTTAGGGACATTTCCTCTAAGCCTAAAACATAACATAGTGTAACGCATTATTCAAAATACAGGTAAAACACCTGTGAAAAAATCAATATGTAAAATTCCTTTACATTAACACACTGTGCCCTATTTTTATGTACTAGGTTTTTTATGCTCTAGGCTTTATGTACTTTTATGGAGTGTAGTAAGATACATAGATAGCATTTCAAGTAATGCACTGAAATTAAATTTTTACCAAATTAAAGCTTAATTTAGCAAAAAAAATGCAATTTAAAATAAAATTTCTGTAATAAAATTTGGGTAATGAGTACTCTTTATGCTGTTTACGGTGTCGTGTTCTCAGGTGACAAATTCAGAAAGTTCTTTGGCAATTGAGACACCTCAATATTTCAGCAAAGCTAATTTTATATATTGGTATTCTAGCATCCTATCCTAGCGTCCACGCTGATGACATTTTTACTTGTTGTAGCTTATCCACATTATGTGCAAACAATAGACACCATTAGCACTGATTAAAAGTCACTGTTTCAGTTAATGATTTTGGCTCTCCAAAACTAGCAAACTAATTTTGTTTGTTTGTTTTTGTTGTTGTTTTGCTGTTTCTAACTAATATTTTCATTTGTTTCCTTCCTTTTGCCAAATTGTACCTATGTACAATATTCTTCAAGGAGACCAGAATGCATTGCAACAAGCTCAGGAAAAAAAAGTGATAAAGCAAAATGTAAGTTAAAAGTACATATAATTGGAAATATAAATAAACTGGTAAACAGACTAGAACAACATTAAAATGAATAAAAAAATGCACTTTTGGTATTAAGGTGCAGTCAAATTAGTGCAATATTTTGCAAGAAAACAAATGTAAATTGTCTATTGTCAACAGTGTGTGAATCACAGCTCACACACAATTCAGTTTCAAACCAAGCAGATTTTTGTTGGTCAATGCCACAAATTCATGTTACTAACTTGTAAATAAGTAAACTCTGCATGGGGAATCTTTTACCCTCATGCAAAATTCCCAATCGCACAGATTCCTATTGGAATAACTGGATTTCATCCACAAGATTTGCACAGAGCAACAGTTAATGCGATTTGACCTTTTTTAGAATTTGCAGTATGCTAATTGTGACATATTTGCCTATGTTTGTTTGTTTATTTTCTTCTTAACGCCATTCCAACAATCTATGGCTATATTCATGGTGAGAACCAGTTCATTTATACACAAGTCTGTTATACACACAAGTTGAGGGGCACACTTTCGAATGTTCAATTCAACTAACCTCCATGTCTTTGAGCTGTGGGAGGAAACTGGAGTACCCGGTGTAAACCCACGCTGACACAGGAAGAACATGCAAACTCACAGGAAGGCCACAGATAGGCCTCCTAGGGACCTTCTTGCTGTGAGACAACAGTGCTAACCACCGAGCCACCATATTTACCTATGTAGTATATGCACAAACTGTCACATGTGAAGTAACACTTTAGTTAGAATGATGACTAAATAGATAGCAAGGGAGTTCAGCAGGTTTTGGAACACATACACAGAGAGAGAGAGAGAGAGAGAGAGAGAGAGAGAGAGAGAGAGAGAGAGATGGGGGGGGGTGATCCTTGTTTGTTTCTGACCTTGACTCTGTGGTCTGGTAGACGATGAGAGGGTAATACCTCATCATATCCAGGGCAACTGTAGATGCAATGAGGAAAACCTCATAAAACAATATAGCATGTTAAATAAACCATCAATAAACCACCCACACAAACAAACACTCATTCGGGACCACTGTGAGTCTGACCTCCAGTACCAGAGGGTTAATTCAGTTTCCAGTCATTCTGGTAAGACCAAATGTCCATGCATACATCATGCACATATTGCAGAGATGAAGCTGGCTGGAAACATGATGCCCCACAATTCCTAGCTGGAAAAAAATAACTTCATTCTTTAATTGTTGTGACTTCAGAAGAATATAGTCTCCAAATATTGCTTCATTAAAACTAGGAAATGCAAAGGTAAACAGGCATTTACAATTTGACTGAAATATAATCATCATATGACATCAGTCATATTTTTGTGCACTGAAGCGCATTGCATATTTCTTATTTTACATTATGCACGCATGTGGCTCAATTCTAAGCTCTTTAACATCAACCAGAATTACCAGAATCATTCCATATAACACTCCATGGCCAATTTCCTAGCGATCTCTGTTCATATATAAAGCTTTTTTATCTTTTTGCCAAATTCTCAATTTGCAAAAGAGGGGGCCACAATTTCAGTGTATCCCTCTTGTAAACCAGCTAGTAAGAATTTGTTGCTTATAGTCACATTCTTCCTGGAATTGCCGTTGTTGAGTCCTTGGATTTGTGATTTCCACAGCACATATTAAAGAATCTTCATAAATGTAAAGCTCGGCGAGCCTGACATTCACAGACAGCAGCGATCAGTCAAACAGGCCAAAAGAGACAGAGTTAGTTGGTCACGCAGGAAAAGAATTTGAGGTAAATATATGCCGCTGCTCTCCACACCAAGGACAAAGACAATGAAGATGGCTGCACCTGCCAAAGACCAACCAACTGAGACATTTCACACACACCAAAACCAGCCTGCCTTCTCCTACCACACACCATGCTGCCTTCAATTGGTTAAAGATGTAAATAGCTGCTCATAATCGGCTAATTGCATTGCAGACAGGAAGCAATCAACTCAATTTCAAAGTGCTTCATTGGCATGAATGATTCACATTCAGTCATTTCAAAGCATCAGTAATGGTAACACAAGTAAAGGGAAAGTTTGCCAAGATGAACTTGAATCTTGACTTCAGACTGAAAGTTTAAAACGTTAGAGGCCTGTGGGCCTTTGAATACAGCTTATAATCACAAAGATAGAATGATAAAATAATAGATAGAGCGATAGATAGAACAATGAAATGATAGAACTGGACAGAACAATGGATGAATGGATGATGGATGGATAGAGAAATAGATGGAATAGATAGATAGAATGGTAGATAGAATGATATACAGAGCAATTGATAGACAAGATGGATGATAGATCCATAGTATTTGACCCCTTCACAAAACATGACTTAGTACTTGGTGGCAAAACCCTTGTTGGCAATCATAGAAGTCAGACGTTTCTTGTAGTTGCCCACCAGGTTTGCACACATCTCAGGAGGGATTTGGTCCCACTCCCCTTTTCAGATCCTCTCCAAGTCATTGAGGTTTCGAGGCTGACATCAATTCTTTATATGGGATTAAGGTCTGGAGACTGGCTAGGCCACTGAAAGACCTTAATGTGCTTCTTCTTGAGCCACTGCTTTGTTGCCTTGGCCGTGTTTTGGGTCATTGTCAAGCTGGAAAGAATAATACTTATTTCAATCATTAAAATCCACGACCCATTTTCAATGCCCTGGCTGGCTTCAATGCCCTGGCCCTGATGTTACACGGACCCGTCCGTCGTCCCTTTGATGCGGTACAGTTGTCCTGTCCCTTTAGCAGAAAAACATCCCCAAAGCATAATGTTTCCACCTCCATGTTTGACGGTGGGGATGGTGTTCTTGGGGTCATACGCAGCATTCCTCCTCCAAACATGGCGAGTTGTGTTGATACCAAAGAGCTGGATTTTGGTCTCATCTGACCACAACACTTTCACCCAGTTCTCCTCTGAATCATTGGCAAACTTGATTGATATTCAGACGGGCCTGTACATGTACTTTCTTGAGTAGGAGTTCAGTCCTTCATGGCGTAGTGTTTACCAATTGTTTTCTTGGTGACTGTGGTCCCAGCTGCCTTGAGATCATTGACAAGATCCTCCCGTGTAGATCTGGGCTGATTCCTCGCTGTTCTCATGATCATTGAAACCTCACGAGGTGAGATCTTGCTTGGAGACCCAGACCGAGGGAGATTGACAGTTATATTGTGTTTCTTCCATTTGCGAATAATTGCGCCAACTGTTGTCACCTTCTCACCAAGCTGCTTGGCGATGGTCTTGTAGCCCATTCCAGCCTTGTGTAGGTCTACAATCTTGTCCCTGACATCCTTGGACAGCTCTTTGGTCTTGGCCATAGAGGAGAGTTTGGAATCTGATTGATTGATTGATTGCTTCTGTGGACAGGTTGGCTTTTATACAGGTAACAAGCTGAGACTCCCTTTAAGAGAGTGCTCCTAATCTCAGCTCCTTACCTGTATAAAAGACACATGGGAGCCCGAAATCTGCTGATTGATAGGGGATCAAATACTTATTTCAATCATTAAAATGCTAATCAATTTATAACTTTTTTGAAATGCATTTTGTTGTTATTCTGTCTCTCACTGTTCAAATAAACATACCATTGAAATTATAGACTGATCATTTCTTTGTCAGGGGTCAAACATACAAAATCAGCAGGTGATCAAATAATTGTTTTTCCCACTGTGGATGGATGGATGGATGGATGGAAAGCCCTATCACCTCTGTAATCCCACCCCACTATGAGTCACTGAGCCTGTACGGCAATCTAACGCCCATTTAACCTTTGCAGATGTCGGACCTGGAGCACAATGCTTAATAAAGCATATCATGTGACAGATTTCCTGCTTGCTTAGCCAAATAGTGCCTATCTGAACTGCCACGTTCTGTCAGATTTGTCACAGATGCAGGTGCAAAATCTGTCTCAGGTCATAGAACAAGGTGTAAAAAATGTGCAAGTGTGCCATGCAGATTCTACCCGAGCAAACGAGAAGCATGCTAGTTTTCTTATCAAACAGTAAATTACACAATAATGTTTGATAAGGCTTTCAGTCAGACTTGATCTTTGAGTCAATAACAAGTGTTACGGAGTAATTAATAGGAACGTCGGGGAAATTTTATTAATTGTATCTTGTATGACATCAATTTAGCTCAGATTGCCTTTCTGACAAGCTATTTTAATTAAAAATATCAAGACTTACATTGAAGAAGTACTGCAGCCGTTTTAGGAAAATATCAGATAATACTGCCATCTGGCACTTAAAGCTTCTCTTGTTTCAGGACTAATTAAAAGCAATGCCGTGAAGTCAGTAACAGACACAGAATAATAGCAGTCAGTGCGAGAGCTGAAGCGCGGCAGAGATTTTAGGCCTGATGCTTTTCATAATGATTAAAAAATAGACGTGCACATCTCTGCACACCTGTACATTTGGAATATCTTTAGTTTTAGGATTCATTAATCAACTGCATATGAACTGCAAACCAACTGCAACATAGTCGCAGGTATTCAGATAAAAAGCGTAGTTCTGCCACACATGTTGTACATCTGAATAAATGTAATTAGTAAGAAGTACATTTTAATAAATTTAGCTAGATGCAAATGCTTACATGCAATTTAGAAGCACATAATTTCCCTCAGTAAAATCCATACTTTTAGTGCATAGTGCTGACTATGTCCAAGATAGGATACATGAGTTTTTTTGAAAGGACATTAAGTAGTTCAGTAAATAGTGAGCAAGAACAGCATGTAAATTGTGAATGTGTGTGCGCTTGTTGACCCCGTTGCTGGCTCGTGTCTCCAGTCACTTTCCTCGGTAACTATGAGTCATGCTTTGTTTCACCTGACGTGTAATTATTTTTTCCATTAAACACAGAGTCATATTTCAGTTTGTCGGTAAAATTTCAATCAGGGTGCACTAATGCACACTAGACAGGGAAACTTTAGAACAATAACAAGATGCAAGTGCAAAGAAAACATAACACGTCAATAAGGAGAGAGAACGCGTACACGAAAAAAATTATATTTCAATCTGAGGGTGATGTATACGTTAAAGTGTCAGCAACTGATGAAAAAAAATTAATAGCTTTCTGCCAAGAGAGAAACACTGTTTGATGGATATACGCTCATTTGCATATTTTCCTTTACACTTGGAGTGGCACTTGAGTGATATTTAAATCTTCACCTTGACTACATGATGAGGGGCGGAGCTTTGCTCTTCACAAGCTTGTATTATTGACCTGTGTGCCAACATGCTGTGAACATCTACTGTACAGTGACAAGAGCTGTGTATGCAACGGATGTTTGTGCCCAATGAACTGATCAGAATGACAGTATTGCAGCATCTCCTTCGGAGCAATGAATTATATATATAAAAAAACTTATTTCTAAAAGCAAGATCTAATGTGGGTGAAGATCATGGTGGGTAATGGCCATTGTCAAAATGGCTAAAAATGTCAAAAATGACAAATCTATAATTTACTTCTAGAATTCCCCCAGGATTTATAAAAAAAAATACACATTTATCTCACAATTCTGACCTTTTTTTCTCAAAATGTTTGTTTATATTGCAAGTTATAAACTCGTATTGCAAGTTTATGTACCACAATTTTTACTTTTTTCCTCAGAATTCTGATTTTACGTCTCACAATTCTCTTTTGTACTGTTTCAATCATGGAATAAAAAAAATAAAATAGGTAATTGCGACTTTTTATTTCACAATTCCGCCCCCCCCCCCACACACACACATAATTTATCTTGCAATTGCAGATTCTAATATATAATATAACTCATAATTGCATGTTTACATTTCACAATTCTGACTTTTTTTCTCTGAATTCTAAGTTTACATCTTGCAATTCTGTTCATTTTTCTTCTTGCTTTTTTCCATCATGGAACAAACAAATACAATAAAAACGTACGTGCAATTGTTTTATCTCACAATTCTTTATCAAAGCATTGCAATTGCGGGTTTATATCTCTCAATTCTGAGTTTATATCTCACAATTATGAGAGCGTTTGAGAGTTAATTGTGAGAATTAACATCAGAATTGCAAGATATAAACTAGTATACTTACTGTACATATGCCTTTTATATTTTTCATCCCATAGCGGAAACGAGCTTCTATACTTTCTTGTTGTCCTAAACCCGTTTTTCTCTGAACACAGAAGTCGACTTTTCAAAGAATCTATATGATAGCTTTGTGTGAGAAACAGATTGAAATTGAATCGAATAAGAAGCTCCTCAAAGTCTAAGAAATGACCATCACTAGTACTGATTGATCTTTAGAACTTATCAAAAACTAATGACTGACTTTCTTGATAGAGTTGGCTGAAGATTGCGCAGTCCTGAAGCCTGGAATATAGAGATCACTCCATTTCTCAGGCCCTGATATGACCGGCTCTTTCCTCACTGTAGTAATGGGCAGTTGAGGGGATCTGATGCGTGACATTTCAAGCGTTCAGTCTAGAGGTAAGTGACAGAGAAATGATCACGCCTCGGAGTTAATCTAAAGTCCTGATACCTGTGCAGCTGAGTTCATGTACGCTCTCACAGATGCACTCTGTTATAGAGAGACTCTGCTGCGGGCTGTCACTGATTTCTATCAAGAGCTGTCAGATAATTACATGACCGAGAGAACCTGAGCACTGCTGTGGTCCATCAACCCAGAGATCTTACAAAACAAAATTCCACGCACACCTCAGGTGTCTCAAAGCACGGGCCAGTTTATAGACTGTTATTTCATTTCTGAACTGAAACTGAAGTGGTGTCAGTGTATTGTAGATTTCAACAAATATCAAATCAAACCCTCAACAAACTCATGAAGGAATCTACTTTTTTTAGTTTTATGGTGCTTTTTGGAACTTGACAGCTGGTCAGATACTATATGCTTTCTCAATACGGAAAAGATCAGCCTTGAAATAATCTCCAATATTCATATGGTTTTTGAATCACGTGATTAAATTATTTACTGGTGAACTATAACTTTAAATAGCTACAATAATTTTCATATCACAAGCCTACCACAATATTACTGCAAGTGTTCAACATCACGTTGTATGAAAGACCTGAGAATAATAACTTCTTTTTTTTTTCAGGATTCATAATGAACACGTTTAAGGCCAGATTAAAGTATTGATTATTGTACATTATTGCAAATCTGAAATACAACCACATATAAATAATGCATCAAAAACTAAAATGGAAATTAGAAATATTGCTTTATCAACTAACTGAAATAAAATTAAAGTACTTAAAATATTGAAACAAAACAAATATAATGATAATAATAATAATTACATATAAATCTAAAAAAATAATAAATGCTGCAATGCTGCATAAGCAAATATAATTAATACAACTTAAAAAAAATGTATATTAATGAATTCTCTAGTAATATATAAACTATGCTAAAATACCACTGCTCAATGCTCTAGCAAGACTGGCTTCTGTGGCCTTCAAAGGAGAGACACAACCAATCAAAGGCCAACAAATCATGCCGTAATCACCCTTTCTGTCCTGGATCACCCATGCATGCCCAACGCCCCATTCCAGAGAGGCCTAGGTGACCCCACACTGCTGCTGACCCCATCTGCACAGCACCTCCTTCTGTCTCAGCCACCCTCCCGACGCCCGTGGCTTGTCCTCTACTGCTCAAAAGACATCTTTAAAGACATTTTTTCAATAAAACTTTTATTAAGAAAAAGCATTTTATTCTTAAGAACAGAGAAAGTTAAACTGAATTAACTTTTTAGGCATATACGTTTTGCACACTTTTTACTACAATAAATATATAAGTAAAAAGTTGTCTGTTTGTTTACTTAAAATCAAAACATACTAAAGCTTCTACGTTTAGAGAAACTTTCTAAGCTTCACCACAAACTTTGCCACAGCAGCTTAAACATGCAGAACTAAGTTGTAACAACTATAACATTAACAACAAAAGCCTGGAAAGCTCTATCAATGCATTTATCTTTCTTTGCTTTTATCAGTTATATTAAGTTCTTCAGCCACGACCTTAAGCCCCTGAAGCAAAACTAACAAAGGAAGATAAATTCCTCCATTTTCCTGTCAAGCCATCACTCTCTAAGGTGCCTCGCACAAAAAGAGACGGTAAAGGTGCCACAGCTGTAGTCAGGTCACTCGAAGGGTTGCTGAGGTGATTGAGAATCTGTTTATGTGCTCAAGGCCACACAATACAGAAGAGTACAGTTCCAAACACAAGGTCACAAACACACACACACACACAGCTCTCTCAAGGATAACTCTATTGATTATGACATATCAACAATATGTGCTTAGAATGCTTAGAGAGATCAAGCGGTGCACCGCTTTGATACAGAGTGAGTTTTTGATAAGTTTACTGCAGAAGTGACTCATGATGTGGAGATACGGTCAGTTGAGCAGTCAGAGATCTAATGGTCTGGTTTCCAGTTGCTCACACTAAAACAAACCTCTTTATCTGGTTCTCATGAGGTTTATTTCCTCCTGTCATGAGAGTTCACTTCATGTGTGATGTTTGGACAACTCATTGGCGGTGGCATTGTAATTGCAGAGATTATAAAACAGGATAGGAGCCACACAAACGCTGACTCTGCTGTCGCACTGGAATAGCTCAGACAATAATAAATGAAACCCCATATATGCCGCTATGTTATTCTTTTTTTTCTGTGTATCATAATAAACATTTCTATAGTGCGTTTAATAGGTTGTAAAGTTAGCAGTTTACTTACATTAAGTTTACAGTATGTAAACTAGTTTATGGAACAACTAGTAATATTAGCAGATTTTTTTCGTGGAGGCTTAATACTGATAAAAACAACATTGTTCAAACCGATAACAAGGCTAAGTTTTAATATATATATAAATATATTCCAGTTAATTAATGACTCACTATGATCTCTCCGATAACCAACAAAACTGTCAATATAGTAAATCAACATTATAAACATTAATACATGGATGGAGAGCCCTAATCCATCTAACATCTACTCACCTATGTGAAGATTATCTTATAGTCCTGTCGTTCAGTCTCACTTGTTTTGAGATCCGACATTAATTTGTATTTCAAATTAAAATAGTTAATTATGTTTTTATTTACCTGGTTTGATGACGCTCTAATAGAATGCTGAAAGCTGATTGGTTTGAATGGTTACCTCTGACAGTGATTGGTTATATATGCGGAAGGACAGAAATTTGATCTTTTTTATTATTATTATTATCAATAATCAAAAATAATAAACAGACAGTAACAAACAACAACAACGAGAAACCAAATAAACAGGGAAAAAAATTAAATAGGCCTACATTACAAACTGGAAACAGTTTTGAGAATTACAAATCACACAAGACAGGAGAAGAACTGCAAACTGATATTGTTTTAAAGCTTTTTAAAAATCGTTCTTAGACGATTTAATCAATGTGAGGTACTGCTCAAATTCTTTTACAAATTTAATTTCATTATAATCCTTGTGCCAAACAACGCTGCATCATTTGAATATATCAAATAAATCTAGCAATAAGCCCAGCCTTTATCCTGTCGTTGTACTTTGTATTCAGTGATTAAAACTCCCATATGGAGAGACCATAAATAGGTTATCTGATATATATATATATATATATATATATGCGCTACACACACACACACACACACACACACACACACACACACACACACACACACACACACACACACACACACACACACACACACACACACACACACACACACACACACACACACACACACACACACACACACACACACACACACACAGAGAGATATAGAGACATCACCTAGATATGAAGCAGACGTATTTGAAATCATTCTGGGTTTTGTCCCTTAAATGCCTATAATGATTCCACAGCCATACTGTTGTGATAAATCAAGTTATTACACATAATGCTCTTGCATAAATAATACTGATTAATTAGCCAGTCAGACCAACTGAGGATGAAGGGTGTAGTATATATCACTGTCAGAAGCCCTGAACAAATCATTTACACTGCTCTGATTTTAATTAACTAAATAGAAACCTCTCCACGTCAAGAGGAAATTAAAAGGAATTATGATCTAGGGGTCTAATTGTGCTCTCAGGTTCACAAATCTTATGAGAAACGTTTCGATTCATAAGCATTTATCAGTGTCACCAATACAGGTATGATTTAATTATGTTTGTATTTATATAAAGTATTTAAATAAAATATGACACTTTCTGTTATTCTGTGAGAGACTGAACTTTTATTTCAGTTTTATTATTTATTTATTTTATTGTATTTGGAAACTAGATTAAATAAAAAAATATATATATTATTTTACTATATTTCAGTTAAAAATTATTTTATTTCACCGTTTCAAGTTGTTTGAACATAAATGTGTGTTGGAAGTATGTGTACACACCTATCCTATAATGATAAAAATCAACCCAGTGTTTTAGTTTTTTTTAATCCCTATTTTAAAATCCCCTTTCTCAAATCAGGCTGTTCTGAGGTTCCTGTCAGAATGACCTAGTTCTGTACTGGCCGGTACCACGATAGTTGACTGACAAGACCGTCTTACCTTAGACTCGCCCTGAGTGAGCTGAGAGATGTCCACCATTGTGTCGACTCCAGTGCAGGGGAGGACAAGAATGTCTCTGATTAAGTGATTGAGGTGTTTTGTTGTTGGATGTAATAATGAATATAGCAGTCGTCATTTACTCCAACATTTGAGCCACTGAAGACGCAGAGGATTAACGTTACTTTCGTCTTTGAAGTGAATGCTCCCACAATCTACCTATCAATGAATCTACGAGCCCGAAAGAGCCCATACCACCTCTCTTTGTCTCCCTGCACTGGCTCCCGTTGCAGCTCGCATCCAGTTCAAGACACTGTGCTTGCATATAGCAACCACAGGCTCAGCACCCTCCTATTCACTCACTATCCAATCTACATCCCCTCCAGAAGCTACTCCACTCACTACACGAATCTACATCCCCTCCAGAAGCCCCGCCTACTTCCACTCACTATCACGAATCTACATCCCCTCCAGAAGCCCCGCCTACTTCCACTCACTATCACGAATCTACATCCCCTCCAGAAGCCCCGCCTTTTCCACTCACTATCACGAATCTACATCCCCTCCAGAAGCCCCGCCTACTTCCACTCACTATTACGAATCTACATCTCTTAACGCCTTGTGGTGCAATCACTTTCCAGAACTTTTCATTCATCGTTCTAATTAACTCCCCCCCCCCCATCCGTTGATCCCTGTCAATCTTCAAGCATCAATGAAAACTTCTCTTTCAACACTACCTGCTCAATCCATCCCCAATTGTAGTCGCTTTGGATGCCTCATTAAGACTGTATGCTTGGCATATAGTATGCTTCATAGTAACCATTATCCACCAGGAACGGTCTGCGAATCTTTGAGCGCGTTGACTGTGTGCGTCTACAACAGCTGGTTATACGCTTGTATATCTTTGAATATTCATTGATTATTATGGTGAATGCGAAATGGCTGACACGTCAACATATCTGGAGTGGTCCAATAGGGTATCTACACATATCTATGGTCTGCTCGTCACTCCACGGATGAGAGGGGCGGAGTCAGCAGAGCTCAAGAGCATTTAAAGCAACATGGACAAGATCAGCTTGCTGAAAACATAGCTGATTTTGACAGGGTAAGGGTGGTGTTTTTTACACTATCATTGAGAAATTTTAACCAAAGTATGTTATAGACTTTTCATTAAGACCCTAAAGAATCATGTCAACTTGTGTAAAATGGTCATCCGATGACCCCTTTAACAAAATGTTGGTTTGTTTGTTTAGTTGGTGAACTATAATGGGCTGAACTGTATATTTACTTGAAAGGTGAAGTGTGATCAAGCCACTAGTGGCCATAAATAATTGCAATTGTTTTTTTTTTTTTTGTTTGTTTCTTCTTTTTAAAAAGAGGATGAGATAGTCCACAATGAATATTCTGGATTATCTTTGCAATTGTGTTTGTTTGGATTATAGGTTGGCATTAGTTGAACGTAACCTATGAGATTTAACATTATTAAAAATCGCAATACAATCATCTTGCATGTAATCTTATTCTTCCAAATAGTCTTAAAGAACCGGTTTAACAGAAATGCAAATTAGGCTACCTTCAAAAAAAAAAAAAATGGAGCAACGTTAGATATTTTCACCTCAACACCACAGAAGATAAGACATCATCATACCAAAGCCATTAGCTCTCCACATACAGGATAGAATGATCGTCACGATCATATAGAGCTACAGTAGGGCATAAAACACAAATAAAGCACCTAGCTCTCTGGAAAATGAAAGTCACACTTGAGTTGAGTAGGTTAATTAAACCTCTCTAATGAGGCTACTAAACCAGGATCTAATGTAGCTTCTCGGCAATGCTCGTGGGGAATTGCGGTGCTTGGGTTTAATAGCGGCGGCTATGTTTTGCTCTGCCGAGTCTGTCCGTGGTAATGTAGCCCGTACATGGCACATAAAAGCCATTGTCTTTGTTCTTTATGGACTATCCGTGTCTTCTGCTCAACATTCATCCATTACGCACAAAAGAAGGAGGGCTGTCCTGCGCTGCCTTATAAATCTCAATAACGAACGACACCCAAATGTCCACAGTCTCAAAAAGGTTTAATTACGGTGACTCTAAGAATCCCTCCTCATATTCAACTTGATTACAGTACAATTGATACCCAGGTAATTGATAATGCCTGGGTGAATAATGTTGTCAATTTTCTCCCTAAATCCCATTTTGGTAGCCATCTGGGCCACATAAACAGCCCCCGAGGGAGGAGAGCTATTAGACAATAATTACTCAGAAGTCATTTATTCTTGAGGAGTGTTTAGCGTTTATCTGTTTTACAATTAAAATGGAAAACAGGCCTCTCCGCACACTTATTCTCAATATACAGAGCGTTCCACCTCCTCTGACAGCACTTGAACTCTTGACACACTCTCGATAAGAGGATCTGGGACGGCCCGCATCCACCAGGCTATGTTACTATGCAAACAGCAGCCAGCGCCGGCTAATAAAGTAGTGATTATTAAAATGGCGGACATACTGAAGTGACTATTTTGTTGGAAGATTAGGTAATTACCAAACTAGTTGGATGAGTTCACAAGGATATGCACCTTTGCCTTGATTTCTTTAAAACAGCAAAGTCCACACTGAGGTTGGCTGAGCAAGGTAATTAAGAATGTTTATGACTTCTGGGCACTTCTGCGCAAACTGCCCATTTATTCATTCAACCTTACCGTTTGCTGACAAGCAAAAAAAAATCTTAATTTTCTCACTTTGAATATATAGATATTAAGGGAGAGAGATTATTTAATTATTATGTGCAGATAAAATGACTGATTATTTTCAGATTTATATGGTTTTCATATCTGCACACCTTTGCATTTAAAGTGGCACAAATCAGGTGTGATCATATGTGAAACTAGATTTTTGCATGTTATGACAGGGCTCTTATTCCTTTTGCAGACCAAGAATCGCTTGGTGGATAGAGAGGTATGGAATTTTTATACCAGTTTTTTATGTACTATTAGTATAAAATTGAGTTCTTCATTTTTATTTATAAAGCAGTTTATATAACAAGTAACAAAATAACATTATTAAAGTGTCCCTATTATGGATTTCTGAAAATGATCTTTCATGCAGTGTGTAACACAGCTCTAAGTGAATGAAAACATCCTGCAAAGTTTTAAATCTGAAAGTGCTCCATGTATAAAGTTATTGTTTCTAAAAAATAAAGAGTCGACTCTGAATCATTGAAACAAAACCATTTCATGTTGACGTCAACGTAAAACATCAGCATATTGCCCGCCCACGTGTTGGTCTTTTCGTGTTGGTCTGAATGAAAATGCAAATTCATTCTTTGCCACTAGGCTTTGCTTTTGGAGGGTAAAATAGCTGTTTCCCCGGTAAACAAAACAGCACTGCGCTCACAAGCACTGCTTTATCAGGCATTACAGGCCAGAGGAAATGAAAATGAGACCAATCGACCAATCACCGCAGATTAGCGTCACGCAAAGGAGGGGTTTGGAAAAATGAATCGTTGAACGAATTGTTTGGGAGTCGTTGAGCAAGTAAGGTAAAAATAAATGCATATTATACGTTTTTTGACCTTGCATGCATGTCAACCTGCTGTTGGGGACTCCCAGAATCTAAATATTTTATCATAATAGGGGCACTTTAAAGATTATAAAGCACACCCAAAAAGCAGCAGTTCAATGTAGTTAAACGTTGATTCAGTTTAGTTCAATATCAATGTAAATGTCATGTATAACGTATTATTGCTTTTACATTTTATGATGTATTACAAAACAATTAATCTTGTTGATATACAGAAAAAATATATATACTTATGTTCCATTCAGAATTGAATTGAGCCTTTGACGTTTTAGACAAACTGCTAAGCAGGCCCTGATCTTTCTTCTCTCGTCTGACATGCCTCCACTCACTGCACGAGTGTGTCCTCTGCTCAGTCTCCCTTCATGATCAAACGCGCTGCCCCTCTCACGGCGGGGTTAACAGCCATCAGGGGGAGTAACACACGGCGCATAATGCCTGACTTAGAAAAGGAAAACACCGCTCAGCCAAAACCGCCTCTGATGGCGAAGACCACCTCGCGTCTCCTCGTCTAGAGCAGCATATTTGAATTCCTCACTGTGTTAAAGATTTAATCCTCATTTGCCTAAGGCCCTCTGGGCACGAATCACTGACATTTGGAATAATTGTTGTTGCAGGGTAATCTCACGAGGGGGCACAGAGGCAGAGAGGATCTGCGGAAAGGACTATGTCAGCTTTTATTTATTTGCACAGGAATCGCCAGAGGCATCTCCTCCTCATCACAATTATGAAGCTGGCCCTGAGAGAGAAAGAGAGAGACTGCAAAAGAAAGAACTCAAACTTACCACAGGTTTGCTAAACAAATGGCCATGTAAGTACAACGGCTCAATGCAACTCTAGCGAATTTTATCCTGCAGCTCTAATACCAGGTGTTAGGGTTAGGGTTAGGTTAGGTTAGGGTTAGGGTTAGGGTTCTACGAGGATTCATCACTTTATGCTGCATTCACGTGCTATCGGAATTATCGTAAATACGAGTTTCCTAGTCGGGATTTGGCCATGTAAGGCCTCTCTAAGGCTGGAAGCTTGTATTTACGATAATTCCGATAGCACGTGAATGCAGCATTACTCTATACGCTAAACTTTTAACACGGATCAGAAATGCATGTCCCACAAATGTACATACAATTAGTTTTTCAAATAAGATGTAATGTACATTTAATCTTCTCATCATTCACTCTCCCAAAAACCACCACAATACTTCATATACAGTAAAAAAAATACATTGTTTTGAAAGTTACATTGTTACACCAGTACATTTTTACGCATTTAGCAGACGCTTTTATCCAAAGCGACTTACAGTGCATTCAGGTTTTACATTTTTTAGTCAGTATGTGTGTTCCCTGGGAATTGAACCCACAACCTTTTGCACTGCTAACGCAATGCTCTACCATTGAGCCACAGGAATACAGTAGATGGTGATAAGTTCATGTCCCTATGAATGATTCATAGAATCAATCATTCAACTGAATTGTTCAAAAACATTGATTCATTCAGAAACTAAATGTGAGTGATTGAATCATTCACTCAACCGGTTTGTTAAAAAAGTCACTGAATCATTTAATGATTATTTAAAAATTAATTCAACAGTTACAGTATTGCATGTACTTTTTAGGAGACTATAATATATACAGTGCGGTTCATAAGTTTGGACTCTTTAAGATTTTGTAATGCTTCTGGAAAATGTATCTATGCTCACAAAGGATACATGCATTACAATTAAAAATATCTGTTTTTATATGAATATATTTTAAAATGTATCTTTTTCCTGTTACGCAAAGCTGAATTTTCAGCATCATTACTCCAGTCGTCAGTGTCACATGCTCCTTCAAAAAAAATTAATATGCTGGTTTGCTGCTTAAACTTTTGTTGGAAACTTTGAAAGACTAAGAATTTTTTTTAAGTATAATAGAGGGTGTAATCAAACTCAGGTTCTGAGCAAGTAATTCACACCAAGTGTGCAACAACTTCCAAAGAGTTTCAGTGTGTATGTACCAAAAACAGCTGAGGTATTAGCGATGCCCAGGGCCTCCTCAAGAATGTGTAATCCTCACGGGTCTGTTCTGTTCCCCTCACCATTGAAGCGCTCTGTTCCATTGTCTGCCGCCCTCAAAGGGAAAAGAGGGAGGAAGCTTTGGATTGGGGAGCCACACAGTGCGTTCTGCTGGCCCTCCCTCTGAAAACACCCCAAGCTTTTGTCCAAATATTACAATAACACTTTTTTGATCTATTATGCCTTCTGTTGACTCTGCCTACTGACCAAACGGACTGGACATGTAAAGGAAGCGAGCAAATGAAAAAGCAAAAACCCCTTTTCTTCTTGTTTTTAAGTCGCCCCACACTGAGGGGTGCAGGTTTAAATGTTGAATTCAACTCTAGAGGAGGCTTAAGAAGCGAGGGCACATCCAGCCCCCTGAGAAACAATAGTTGACACGACGAGAGATGAGAGGAGGAAATAATGCAAGCACCCAGAAGAAAGAAAGAAGGAAAGAAGACGGTCGGTTTCATGATCATTTATTCATTCCTCTATCTGCCCCCTAAGCAGATGCTGAAGCAGATGGCGGAAAATGAGCTGAAAGTTTATGAGGAGGAGGTGAGAGATTGCAGGAGGGCAGCTGGGAAGGTGAATCAGGGCAGGAAGTCAACAGCCTCACGGAGTTCAGAGGAAATGATGTCATCTCCAGCAACACTGTTCACTTTAAGCCTGTACAGCTAGATTTCTAAAAGAAAACGAAAAGGGCATTTGACATGTTATTTCATTATACAAAAAAAATAAATGAAAATTAAGCCAATCATTCTTTCTCTTATCATATTATGTTTTACACTTTGTGTCCCTGGTATTTCCTTATTTTTTCTTGATGAACTTGTATTCACATATTTATATCATGCACGTATAACAACACCTATAAATCATAATATCTAAAAAGATATTTAATACACAAGGTATTTTCAAAAAATGTAAAAAATAAATAAAAACTTGCCATATTCATATATTTTAATATAATTATTTATATTTTTTTATTAATATAATTATATTTTCAGCATTTGTCTGTTTTCATAAAAGGATTAAACTGTCTTTTAATTTGGGGGAAATTATAAATAAAATGTGGCAAATTTCATGCAATATTACTGTCCTCTTTATGACCTGTGAAATACAGATTATTGTTAATACAGATATTAAAATAAAAACGTGGAGAGAAATGCAGAACTATTGAAATGAGCTGATGATCAAAGGGAAAAATCGAAATATATAAAATATACATTAATGCAGGTAATGTGCCAAATATGCCCAACAATATTAATATACTTGTTTTTCCCACTTTTCCAGTTTATTTAATAACTATTTTAAATGTTCATGTATTAGTCTGATTATTTTAAACTGCATTCCTTTCTTTAAAAGATTTAGATATAAAACATAGATCTATTATTTTAGATTAGGTTTAAAATCGTATCTTGTCTCTAAAGAACACTTTGATATTTGATATCGTGTTGTCTAATGCAGTGACATTCAACTATTTCACAGACTGGTTTGTTATTAATGCTGTTCCTTCCTTTAACACAATAATATTTAACATGTTAAATGAATGCAGAGCAGCTCTCTCAGGGCTGCGGAGACACGGAGATCACATGCAATTGCATTAAAAGATGTGATTCCAGCTGCCTGAGAGATGGATGTGATTCAGGCACAGCATCAAACCTCCTCTATCCTCAAACAGCAAAACAGCATCTCTCTCCAGAGGGGCCGCAATCGCTGCTTTTACATTTCCCCATCATTTCTGCCCATGAGGAATATGGATGTGAAATGAAATATTCAAGCCTATTGTCTGATTTATTTGCTACATTATCCAGCGGTATCACCTCGGCAGTTTAAAGACCGCTCCTCTCCGTTCAGGACCTGCCCGCTGGGGGTCCGGCAGCCTATCTGCTTCCTCCCGCATAAACAGGGCCGGTTTGTCTGAGCACTTCAATATGTTCTACTTGAAGGTTTTCAGCATGCAGAATTTCTAAGTAGAGACCGAGCGGACAAACCTTGGGGGAATAAGGTGGTGGGGCTCTGAAATGATGAATTTGCACGCCATCCCTTCTTGAAATGGGTGAACAAAATGTTATTAATTTTCAAACTGATGGCAGGGCTGCGTGTAACACTATCCCAGACTGTAAGTAATATTCCTGTCAGGAGAAGGTGAGTGACAGTGGCTATTTCTCCAAAGCATGTGTCAGTTCTGGTGTTGCAAGACTAACCGTAACTTAACCCATGCACTGCCTAACCACAGAGATAAAGGTTATAGCTGCCCCCCCCCCAAAAAAAATTTCTTACTGATCACAACTTTTTCATAAATTATTATGTTTATCTATGAAAATAATTCAGTGACATTGCTGTAGCAATTTCAAAGTTTAAATATTATGTTTTTATAATTATAATAAGAATATATAAATAAATAAATGTAAAAAATATCTAAACGTACAATTGATATAATAAGATAAACTAAATTAAATAATTTTATAATTATTTGCAATTATATTTATTCAAATAAAATAAAATATATATATATATATATATATATATATATATATATATATATATTTATATTATACATTATATTATATTTATGTTGAATTATAATAAAATGTAATATATAATTGTTATAATTATATCATGAAATGATATAAACTAAAATAAAACTAATTCATAATAATAATAAATATATGATAATAATAAAATACATAAATTATTATAATAAAATATAAAATAAAGCCAATTAGATACATTATAATACAATAATATTATATTGAAACTTATTTAATAAAATATCTGAATAATATAATTAATTTATAATAATAGATATAATTGTGTGTATACAGTATTAATTGTATTTTATAATTACAGTATCAATTAATGTATAATAATTTATATTTCTCAGCCCTGTAGCCTTATCAGAAAAAAATACAAATAATAAAAAAGTGATTGTATAAACCCAAATGCACTGCAGTGGCCACTTTTGTCATCTATTTAGGATTGTGTATCAAACAATAAATGCTTTTATCTCCCTGTTGTTTTCAGAATGCAGGGAGATAATCATGTCATATTTAATATGGCCCAGCTTGTAAACTTATACGTGCCGGTGTGTCCTTGCAGGCCAAATAAAACATTATTTCATCGTTGGTGCTAAATAACGGCTGCAAATTTACGGCAGGCGTCCTGAACTCATCGTAAGCACAGGACGCTGCGTAAAAACACCTCGCCATAAGTTTCAGAGGAGCTGATTTACCTCCCTGACCTTGAAACAGGTGCTCAGAGAGAGAGAGAGAAACAGAAAATGACCTCTCTGGGTTCTCAGCAGGAGCAGCGGATGAGTTCAGACTCACACACAGCAGAATAATATCAGCCAGAACCTCTAGATGTCAGACTAATGCAAAAACACCCCAAACTGCCTCATTTACTTTGACCTGTATGCTGTTGTTTTGCCTGTTCAACACTCAACACTACAATCTTTCTGCAGCATAGGTGCTATATTTTAGGTTTTCTGGTGTGGTTAAGACACAAAATCAAGTCCTCATTCACAGTTTTGAAGCAACTCTTTTTTTCACTTTTTACTATCTGCGTAACTCGTGCATGATCTGCATTCATTACGTCTCAAACCTTCATCAAGAAAAGATTCAAGAACATGAATTTACAGCCGGGGCAAAGCAGAAGTGATGTGCACTCAGAATATTTTAATATGCTATTAAGCCGCAACTTCAATTTCATTTTATGAATATTTTCCTTGGGGGTGGCAGGCATCAGCAGAGAAAGATAGAAATTTAAAAAAGATAAATAGTGCCATTAATCCAAAGTGTTTCACTTTCATTATCCTTGAAAATGAGGAGCTATTTTTCCAATGAAACGCTCCTAATTAGCTCCTTACACTTGATTCGCTAGCTAGAAAATGACCATGTTCAGAACATTTTAATTTGTAATTGAGTGGCATAAACATAATGTAATTTATCTTTATATACAGTTGAACTGACAAGCCACAGTCTGGATGTTGGTAAAGCTTTCAGAGGACAAACTAAGTGTGTCTTGTCTTCTGTTGTTATAATTCACATGAATATGCATGATATGTATTTGTGAAAGACACGAGGGGAAAACAAATAACATACAGTGAACGATATATTTCCTCTGGATGTTTTTGGACGATTATCTACAAGTCTAATATAGTAATATTTACATTTCCTCAATTGTAAGTTGCTTTGGATAAAAGCGTCTGCTAAATGAATAAATATAAATGTAAATGTTCAAAACTGCCCACGTCGCTCATATATCTATCATTTTAATAACATAAAAATCAAAGATTCACTGACATATGAGCTGCAAAAGCTCATTTAATTCAATCAGACACTCAGGTTGGAGTAAATATTTATTTTATATTTATTTGTTTGTTTTTTGTGTTTTTATTTATTTATTTATTTATTTTTGGCATCAATTGATCTTCAGATGTGATTCGAGTAAGAAATCTTTTAGAAAACACATTTTCATTTGCGTTTCATTCAATCAACAAAGTAATTAACACAAAGTAAATATTTTTGTATTTTTAAAACATATACACATACTAAAGAAAACATAATTATTCTTTATTTGTTACTAAGTATTTTGTATTTTTAATAATGCAAAAGTCTTATATCTGTTATAAATCTATTTTATTTTTGTGTGCTGTGTAAAACAGCAAAATGTACACAAATATAACCAGGGTCATTACAGTTAAAAATATATTTGTTTTTTATTTGAAATGCAAAAATAATTTTACAAAATTCTTAACTGAAATAACATATAAAAAACTGTACTAGTTTAAAGCTGCAGTCCGTAACTTTTTTATTTTTGGATAAAAATGATCCGAAATCAATATTTGAGCAAGTACATAACCAGCCAGTGTTCAAAACTATCGCCTTGCTTTAGCCAGATTCACAACGGTTAGCTTATTGTTTTCTAATATGAGTGGTACAGGTAGGTTTTCGGGGAAATTCGAGCGTCATTACGTCACGTCTGTAATCATAAAGATTGAGTCCCGGCTGAGGATCCTGCAGGTGACGGATCGTTTATAGCTTTTCTCACAGCAGCTAGAATAATTACATGTATCATTTTGATGGTGGATTGTAATCCAGAAAGGATTATGTGTGAAACACATGTGAATGAAATTATATTATATTCCAGTTTTAAATGTGCTTCTGATTACAGATAGCCTGGGATTACACAAGATTTGTATTTTAAAGAGAACCAGTTCGAAGGGAGTATAATTTGCTTTTTGGGTTAAACTAATTTATTAATATGAAATTCGAATGGCATGACAATTATATTAGACTGTACAGAAATTGAAATCTACACGCTAATACACACTATACTCATATACTCATCACGCAATGCTGATGTTAACATTAATAATTTGAGAAAAAAAGTTTAACAATAATAATAATTTGCACGTTTGATGTGATATGAGCTAACCGATCTTTTGATTAAATCACCATTGGTAGCGTGATTTATTGTAATGTTTTTTCCTCAGTTGGTCAGAACAAACGTGGCAGACTTGTTCAGATGACAATATACGACGATAATTCTTATTTGGGTCATATATTACAAGACGTATGCTAGAATCTGTGATTGTGAAGTACAGTAAACATCCACACCGGAGCGGTGACTGACAGCTACACATTCACCTCAAAACATTAGATTCATCTGCGCTGAAGCCGTGCCGGAGCACAACCCACACAAGCAAGATACTTCTGCAAACAGCTGCAATTCCAGCTTTTCAAACAGAGATGGCGACAAAGAGGCAAAACTGGACTGTGTGATGATACTTGATATATACTGTGTGTGTGTGTGTGTGTGTGTGTGTGTGTGTGTGTGTGTGTGTGTGTGTGTGTGTGTGTGTGTGTGTGTGTGTGTGTGTGTGTGTGTGTGTGTGTGTGTGTGTGTGTGTGTGTGTGGTGTTTGTGTGTGTGTGTGTGTGTGTGTGTGTGTGTGTGTGTGTGTGTGTGTGTGCGTGCGTGCGTGCGTGTGTGTGCGTGCGTGCGTGCGTATGTATGTATGTTTGTACATGTTTAAAAATGACAAAAACACCCCCAAAAATTTACTACAAAATTAACTAAAATGAAAATATAAAAATAAACACTCATTCAAAATATTCACAAAAAATAAAATCAAATATTGTCTTTAAGACACTAAAATGTAATCCTTCTAAAACACATGGACAAAATAAGAAATCATCCATTGATGTGAACTGCCATATTTCACCTGTTTAAAGTCCTAATCATAATAAAGCGCTGTAGTTTTTCATTGATTCTTCTGCTGGTATCAGTGTGGAATAAAAGCGCAGGTAGGTCACAGAACACAGCAGGCGATCAGTTCTGCCTGAATCATTCATCAGAGCAAATGTGGAGAGAAATGGAGATCATAATGAGCCTGAGTCATATTCTCCAGCTCCCATTACTGAACTGCATTCAGATTTATTTTCCTCTGAGTCAGAAAACAAAATGACAGACGGCATGTGTCGTGTTTTACCCTGCCATTCCTCATATTAAGTCTTAACTCACACTTCACAGGGAATTTAGCGTGAAATGCCTTTATTATTGATATTCACCAAGGACGAGCATTGCTTATACTTCCAGTTAGTGATATGCACACTAAGTATTCAACTTTGGCATGTCATTTTTGTTGCATCGTTTGCACCACAGGCAAGAAAGAAACATTAAATCATGTTTAGGAGAGATGTGCTGCTACTTTACTAAGTCATTAGACTTACGGGTTTCACCAGGAAGATCATAAAACAAGCAGAGATTATCTAGGGATGAGAATATCATTCATAAATGATAGAAAACTTGCATAATTAGTACATTTTAAATCACTCAGATTGTTGAAGGCCTCACATCTACCTGCACTGCAGGATTACAAGTGATGTTACCGCAAGTCTCCAAAAGTCTCTCTCTCTCTCTCTCTCTCTCTCTCTCTCTCTCTCTCTCTCTCTCTCTCTCTCTCTCTCTCTCTCTCTCTCTCTCTCTCTCTCTCTCTCTCTCTCTCTCTCTCTCTTGTCTCTCTCTCTCTCTCTCTCTCTCTCTCTCTCTCTCTCTCTCTCTCTCTCTCTCTCTCTCTCTCTCTCTCTCTCTCTCTCTCTCTCTCTCTCTCTCTCTCTCTCTCTCTCTCTCTCTCTCTCTCTCTCTCTCTCTCTCTCTCTCTGCCCTCCCTCATTTTTATGGATGGATAGGAGAGGAGTGTGTGTCAGGGATAATGGTTTGCGAAGAGTGAAATAGCAGAGAAAAGGCTAATCAGCATGTGACCTCAGCTGACGGGTCGTTCATCTTCCCATCCGTCTGAATTATTTCCTCTGAAAATCTCACAAAGGGGAGCAGGACAATTTGTTTGTCTCGCAGTTGCAGTTTTTCTATCATATGTATCCTTTCCATTCCATCAAACTCTATTTTTTTTTAAAAGATGCAGTTCTTACAAACAACACATCTGTGAAATATAACACCTAATACAGAATCAATGCACTGAGCTCAGTCTGAGACAATCATTGGAGGACATTTAATAGGACAGTCAAAATATTCAAGAATCAAACCAAAAATATTTTATTATTTCAACAAACCATAAAAATAAAACCCGAATCTTTTGGGGACCTGGGATTATTTTTAAATGTTATTTCATATATATTTATCTCATACTATTAATTGTAATTTATCTGAATGATAAACTGAAAAATAAATAATACAAACAACATTTTTGTTCATTCAAAAATGGAATGTTGAAGTGATGTTCCAGGTGTGATGTCACTAACTAAATACTAATTAAAACATTTGAATATGCGGAATGGAGAATGATTTCAATTTCAGACTTCTTCCATAGAATTTCAGTATAGTTTTAGAAAACTTGCAATATAGTGCAGGCATCACAGTGCTTTCATAGTCACCATATGAAAAAGAATATTGCAAAGACTCATCCCTCTCAATATTCTGAACCTTAAATCAGGCTTTTTGATATTTTAGTGTTGATATCAACTGAACAGCAGATGAAATCACACGCACACGTTCACAGAAACATGGAGCATTTGTCAGGACACGGCGATAATGGGGTGGTGTGAGGGGCTGATTCACACCATTCACAGACAATTTGTAAAGCGATGCGTGGAAGCTGGGCCGCAGACACCAGAGCAGCTGGGGGTCTGGAAGATGGATACACGTGAGCTGCGAGCGGTCCATTTCAATCTGAATGAAGACAAAAGAAGCACAGACGCGGCGAGTGTGTCCCGTCAAAGCCATTAGGTGACGATTTCAGGCGACCCAGAGCTCTCGGCTGCCATGTAGACTCTCACACACACACACACACACACACACACACACACACACACACACACACACACACACACACACACACACACACACACACACACACACACACACACACACACACACACACACACACACACACACACACACACACACACACACACACACACACACACACACACACACACACACACACACACACACACACACACACACACACACACACACACACACACACAAGGTTAAATGAGAGTTCATAACCCCGGGCTAATTAGCATTTTTATGTAATTTCAAGTAAATGCTCTTTTAGTGAACAACTCTATAATTAATTTACCCTTCAGCCCCGACATGAGTAAACTGACACAGAGACACAAAGTAAACATGTTTAGGTTAAAAACTGATGGAGGGAAAATCTGAAAAACTTGAAATTGCATCCTAATTACTCTTATAGAGTATTGTTTCAATGTAAGCATTTATATAAATAGTGTTAATTAAGTCAACAATGACTAATATTATAAAACAAAAGTAAAAACACAATAGAAGTAAATGGGAAGTTTGTGTTGGAAAAAAAACATTCTGTGAATAGTGTGAATAAGCACCCTTAGATATATTCGTATGTGTTATACTTTTTAAAACGAATATTTCAAGAAGGCATAAACCATTATTAGCATTATTAGTGTATCAAATTTAGATTTTCAGCATTACTCTTTTTCTGTGAATGCATAATCAAATTAATACAGAGTGTTCAGGCAAGGAAAACACATGGTTGTTGTAGGCAAACGGACATGAATACACACTCACATGAAGCTTGGCATCGTCTCTGGAGGTCCCTGTTGGACAGTGATGTATTTAAGGCTCTGTGGGGTCAGATGGACTCTGTCCAGCACATCACCGGCAATCAATAGTGTTGGTAAAACAGCGCAGCCTGACACACACAGACACACACACACACACACACACACACACACACACACACACACACACACACACACACACACACACACACACACACACACACACACACACACACACACACAACACACACACATACACACACACACACACTTACACACACACAAAAAAACTCACACACACACACACACACACACACACACACACACACACACACACACACACACACACACACACACACACACACACACACACACACACACACACACACATCACACACGATCACATGATCCTGTCCCAGTAAAATTTCACAGTGTTTTTGGTCTATATTTTTTAACACATTTAATTCAATTTAACTAGACTTCTATGTGTGAACTGCTTTTTTTTCTTCTACTATTTTTACAATAAATTACACTTGCTTTGATATTTTCTTATCTAAAACAATTCCATTCAAACATTGAATAAGGCTATAATAATAAAACAAATACTTCTTTACAATAGAAGTAAATAGATAGATAGACAGACAGACAGACAGACAGACAGATAGACAGATAGATAGATAGATAGATAGATAGATAGATAGATAGATAGATAGATAGATAGATAGATAGATAGATAGATAGATAGATAGATAGATAGATAGATAGATAGATAGATAGATAGATAGATAGATAGATAGATAGATAGATAGATAGATAGATAGATAGATAATGCATATATAACACTTTAAAATGCATGTATAAATATGAAATACTATATATATACAGTTTATCACAGAAGGGAGAACACCTCACATTTTTGTAAATATTTTATTATATCTTTTCATGTGACAACACTGAAGAAATGACGCTTTGCTACAATGTAAAGTAGTAAGAGTACAGCTTTGTATAACAGTGTAAATTTGCTGTCTCCTTACTTAAGAAACATTTCTGATCATTATAAATGTTGGAAACACTTGTACTGCTTCGTGTTTTTGTGGAGACTGTGATACATTTTAAACTGAACTCTTTTTGTAACATTATAAATGAGTTTGTCACTTTTGGTCAATTTAATGCATCTTTAAAAAAGTCTTACTAACCCCAAACTTTTGAACAGCATTGTTTATGGCAGTTTGGCTTCAAATGCAGGTTTTCTATTGGGTGATAATTACAGAAGGCGGAGCTTAAAGACATCAATTTTTCTCTTCCTTCAGGCTGGCGGGGTTGATTCCACCGGTGTGCCATCCCTGCCCTGTTTACCTGTTAATAACTCCATGAGTCCCTGGAGCCGCCGGAGCCCAACTGCAGCACCGCCACACAAGACGAGCATGCCACGCCCTCACCCAGAGCAATGCCTGCTGGGAGCCGGCAGCAGATGTTTACCTGGCACAGGTGAGACCCTGAGATGAGACGAGAACAGCAAACAAGTGTTAAAGCATGTGTACAGCAGTCCACACACACACACACACACACACAGAATCCAGCTGTGCTGAGACGCCTGTCAGACCGAGCACTGAGCCGTAGACAGCGCTCAACAGATTCACCACAAAAACTATCCGAGCTCCTTCAGAACACAGACATGTTTGTATGGAGGAAAAACATCATCATTCCATACGTGAGCTCGCTGAGGCCTGAGACTGGCGGTAATGGGCTGTTTATGTGTTTATTTGTTTGTTTGTTTGTGTGAGTTGGGAGTGAGGGAGGAATGATGAACGAGAGCTCGTTTCCTCTGCCGGCCTCCGTGTCACAGGATGGATGAGAGCATCACAACGGAGGGGGCACTTAATTACTCGTGATGGACTGATTGCGTCGCTGAGTGCCGCCCCGTGGCAGCCATATTGGGCCGCCCGCTCCGGGGTTCACAGGTTAGATACACACCACAGACTTATGGGTAATATATGTTCAAAGTCTAATTGTAATTGATCTTGGCGGTTTAATTCTGTGATCTCAGAGAAAGAACGCCGCTGTCACACAACTTGCGAAAGTATGTTTTGTAAAATGAATGAATTGCTGAAGTCAGAGCAACGGAGACCGCAGGATTCAGGTCCAAAACTTAGTGAGCTCACTATGTAGGCAGGATTTCGAGGCATTGCATGCACACTGCTGGCATCAAAACTATTGAAAAAGGTAGTCAGCAGAATCATACTGCCTTTAAAGGAAACTTTAAACCTACTTTGAATTAATTAAATACCGGGGATATTTATAAAATAGTTAATTCTTCTAAATATTGTTCAAAAGTTTGGAGTCAGTAAGTTTAAAATAATAATAATAATAATAATAGTATATACTTTTATTCAAGGATGCATTCATTTGATCAAACAGGACACTGTTAAGAAGAAATGTATAGCAACAAATCAACATATCTAAAGGATCTCCCGTTCCACCACATCCCAAAGGTGCTCTATTGGATTGAGATCTGGTGACTGTGGAGGCCATTTGAGTAAAGTGAACTCATTGTCATGTTCAAGAAACCAGTCTGAGATGATTTGAGCTTTGTGACATGGTGCATTATCCTGCTGGAAGTAGCATCAGAAGATGGGTACACTGTAGTCATAAAGGGATGGACATGGTCAGCAACAATACTCAGGTAGGCTGTGGCGTTTAAACGATGCTCAATTGGTACTAAGAGACCCAAAGTGTGCCAAGAAAATATCCCCCACACCATTACACCACCACCACCAGCCTGAACCGTTGAGACAAGGCAGGATCGATCCATGCTTTCATGTTCTTTACACCAAATTCTGACCCTACCATCTGAATGTCGCAGCAGAAATCGAGACTCATCAGACCAGGCAACGTTTTTCCAATCTTCTATTGTCCAGGTTTTGGTGATCCTGTGTGAATTGTATCCTCCGTGTCCTGTTCTTATCTGACAGGAGCGGCACCCGGTGTGGTCTTCTGCTGCTGGAGCCCATCTGCTTCAGGGTTCGACGTGTTGTGTGTTCAGAGATGGTATTCTGCATACCTTGGTTGTAACGAGTGGTTATTTGAGTTACTGTTGTCTTTCTATCATCTCTAACCAGTCTGTCCATTCTCCTCTGACCTCTGACATCAACAAGGCATTTTCATCCACACAACTGCCGCTCACTGGATATTTTCTCTTTTTCAGACCATTCTCTGTAAACCCTAGAGATGGTTGTGTGTGAAAATCCCAGTAGATCAGCAGTTTTTGAAATACTCAGACCAGCCCGTCTGGCACCAACAACCATTCCACGTTCAAAGTCACTTAAATCCCCTTTCTTCCCCGTTCTGATGCTCGGTTTGAACTTCAGCAAGTCGTCTTCACCACATCTAGATGTCTAAATGCATTGAGTTGCTGCCATGTGATTGGCTGATTAGTAATTTGTGTTAACAAGCAATTGAAAAGGTACCTAATAAAGTGGCCGGTGAGTGTATTTACATATTAAAAACTAATAAAATGATAAAAATACACAAAACAATTAGAAAATAAAAGCAGAAAATATTTTTTAAAAATTACATAAATAAAGCTATAAACTACAATAGTATCTCATTGATATTAAAATAACACTGGTTTCTCCTAAAATTTGTTAGAGGAAATTAAATTAGACACAAATTAGATATTTTTAGCATACTGTAAGAGTTGCAATAAAATGACTTGCCAATCAGAGCATAGCGTTTCAATCTCATAGAGACCACTAACATTTTATTATCAGGAGAAAAATCTAAGTTTGAAACTTCAACAGACATCGACACTATATATATAAAAATATAATGATTATTTTATTTCTTATTATATCTCATTATAAAAATCGTTTGTCTTGCCTATAAAGAACACATGTTGTGTGCAAATATGAGAAGCTGCATAGAAAACAGTGAAAAACACAGACAGAGTATTTCAAGAAAAACACATGTATTTATTTACCTGTCAAAGCATTATCTCTCAGTTAGAAGCAGACACTCTTCTGTCCCTTTTCAACGAATTAATTACTAATTATTCACACAATAGTGGAATGTTTGTGTCCGGATAAATGATGAGAGTATTAGCATAACTACAGGCTCTAGAAGAGAGCGTGTCTGATGCCACGGGCCACAATGATGAGAGATGATGCCCAAGGGCCGATTTGGACAGACGGGCTGGTTCCCATATTGCACCGGGGTGCAAAAAAGCTGTTTTTTGTCGCTTCAGAGCAGCGCAGCTGTGTGACACACACACACACACACACACACACACACACACACACACACACACACACACACACACACACACACACACACACACACACACACACACACACACACACACACACACACACACACACACACACACACACACACACACACACACACACACACACACACACACACACACACAGAGGCACTATGGACCTGCTTTAGGACATGCGCTGGGAAAACTAGTCTGTCACCATCTTCAAACTACACATAATTAGCTACTGACTATAATCAATGCCTTATAAAACGCAGAGTCGATTAATCTAACGTCTGATTTTAGATGTGCAAAGAACAGATCTGCTCGTTTGACAAGAACACGTTTTAAGTTCAGATGAGAGACAGATTTGACCAGTAAAGCGTTAAAAGTTTAAGGACTTATGATTTTCCATTTTCCCTTGACAGCAGCAGTGAAAAAGCCAGGCATAACCTCAACACTATTTATATTTAAACACTTCAGGGCACATTTAGGAATTCTTTCTAAATCTGCATATTGTATGAACCACTGACTCTCGTGTGCTGGATTTTACCTCCCTAGTGTGCTTAATATCAGACAGATTAACCTGATTATTAGCCTGTGGGACACTTCAGGATGAGCAAAATAAAGCAGAGCATGACTTGAGATGTAACTGCGCTGTAGTAGGTGTTATTTTTACTTTCTCTCTGCCTTATCGCAAAATAAGCACACGCATAGATATTATATTATATTAAAATATATTATATTATATTCCTCGCTACTGTTGATTTTGGGTATTAAAGAGATAAAAAGAGAGCGAGAAGGAGGGACCGAGAGACGGAAGATCGTCATCCTGCTGTTTTTTCATCTGTGAAGAATTTCTCATTTCGTTTCCTAATTTATATTTCCAGCGTATTGCATTTTACGACTGGCCTCTAAAAGGCATATTTCTGCGAAATCAGGTTTATGATCTAAAACGTGGGCTGAACAGCAGTAAAAGTTAAACATTGAACTTTGATTTCTCGGCGTAATTTCTGATGCTGTTCATGGAAGGCAGTAACTTGAAATGGCCTGTGAATGTACTTAGACAACACGTGCTGAACACAGACACGCCTCGTGCCAAAACGCTATATCTCTGACTGATTTTACCGATACAAATTATAGTAGCCTATATAATATTACATATTTTATAATCTTGTTATTATTATAATTATTGCTGTTGTTGTTGTTTTACATTTTTACATTACATTTACTTTCATTTTTAAGTTTTTTTTAGTTGCATTGTGTTGTTTCGTTATAAATTTAATTTCACAATGCACATTTTTGTCACACTAATATGTTCTGTATATATGCCTATATATAGCTCTGCTGTCTGCGTGCACATTTCTCTGGGAAGCACAGAATGACATATGCATTGTGTGTGCGTGTGCGTGTGCGCGCGCGCATGTGTGTTTCCATTTACTTACTAATATGCCTTTGTTAATAGACAACATATATCTAACAGCTAACTGATTCACCTTTTAATTTTGGGCCTAAATGGCAAGATCAATGGAAAACTGTTGTAATGATCTAATTAATTATGTCGAAATTAAAAGCGAGCGCAGAATCAATCTCTTGCGTGAAGCCTCCATCTGTCCCCTCACAACACAAGCTCGGGGCCCAAATCCTTTGATTTTACACTTTCCTGTTGACTTCAGGGTTTCATTATGTTTTCCTATGCCAATCGTTTTAGTGTTTAGTTAGTTAAAGGTTGTAATTTCACTTTAAGTTTAAAAAGGTATCGTTTAGCCCCAAACAAATCTGCGGTGTTAATGTGCACATACATATCACTGAAATGGTTTATAAAATAAAAAATAAATTAATAAACAATCTAATTATTATCATACATTACAAAGTGAATACAAATCCGAAAAATCGAATCTAATAAGAATAATATTTTATAAATAATTATTTCGGAATATGAAAATTCCTACGCGTTTGTCTTCCGTGTGACGTTCATATGCATGCACATATTCAAATTAGTACACAGTGACAGAAATAATCATATTGGACTTCTTAAAGCAGCTCTAAAGTAGTCGAACTCTTCGCCATTCCATAAGATGCATAACCATAACTGATAGCTTAAACAGAGTCGCTCGGAGTCAGACTCGCTTCTGCTGATGCTCGCTAATGAAGCGCGCGCTGCTCGGATCGATCAGTGACGTTACCATGAGAACGGGAGGCTGAGAGAAAGAGGAAATATCTTCACCTCTGGCAGAATGAGCTTCCTCAATGCTCAGCAGAACGACGAGGGAGAACAGAGGAGAGCCGGAACGAACGGAGAGATCCATCTTCGGGATGAGTGTGTGTGGTTCCCGTCTGTGTTTGGAGAGAAGATGGATTACTCACTGTCAGATCGCAAGGCCCTAATGAAATTAAGTCCCAAAATGTTTGATTTTTTTTTTTTTTTTGCATTTTACTTTGCATCGCTTGCAGGCTCCTTTCTTTTAGTTGCACGTTTTCAGGTGGGATTAATACCCATAATGTTAATATTACTGTTATCATAAATATGTAAGAGTGACATTAAACTGTTGAATATATTTTATTGCATTATTTTTTAATTGGTTTTGTTTTGTTATGTTCTAGTTTATTTATAGTAGATCCATTAATGATTATATGTGATTCAGTTTACTTGCTGTTTGAATGCTTTTAATAAATGTGGCTTCCTCGTGCATCTGAAACCCTGACGGACTCAAACACACAACGCCAAGTCCTGCTATGATTTACAGTGTCTGCTCAAATTCAGTGTGGAAATTTCTCCAAGGGTGACAAAAACACTAACACTTAATTTTAGAAGTCTACAAAAAAAGAGCAAAAACGCAGAGAGGGGAGGGGAGGCTGGGAGGGGGGTCTCACAGAGAGAGAAAAAACCCTAGCTTTGGGGAAGGTGTGCAACGGAGGGTGAAATTAGAGCCCGCAGTGCTACATATTGTACCAGAAGCTCCTCCAAAAACACCAGGAGAAAGAAAAATCATCCTCTAACCTAACTAGGAGGCAGACTAGCCGACTTGCCCCCTGCGTCCCTCAGAGATCCGTCCAAAACGTTTCCACTTTACCACCGCTTTCTGCAGTCTTTATGGTGCCAGTGAGTATTTCATTCTTTGTTTATAAAATATCACCATGAAATAACTCGACATAAAATACTTTCTCAAAAAAGAGTCACATTGTTAAATATTGCATGAGGTAATATTGTGTGCATTAATATTTTAAATAAAATGATAATTTCCATAAATTTCACTTAAACCCTTCCAAATCTTGAAATTACATTTTGTAGTTAAATATATTCAATTATTTATTTTTAATTATTTTATTTAAAATGACTCCCATCAAATCTGCAATTTAGTATTCGTTTATTATATTTGCTTCCTCGTAAAGGTAAGTGATTTTATTGCAGATCTCTGAGGGAAGACGCACGGAAATAAGGCGATTCTCTCTTGTAAATAACATGAAACAGTGAATAAATGTAAAAGACTTAAAAAAAACATCCCTTTGTTTTCACTGAGTCAAAAAAGGTCCATGTGTGTCTGGAAGATGCCATCCCGAACTTTTCTGTGACCAAATTTAAAAGATATTCTGGTATTTATATGATACAAAATGTGCATTCCTGGAGGGAATAATGTACATATGTATAATATTTACTTTTACCTAACACCTAAAAAAGTCTGAATTGAGACTACATTAGATATGTGTTGGAGATTTAGAACTAATTCAGTAACAATACAGTGCTGCCTGCAGTCAAGAGAATACAATACAATAGAACATGATTTCAAAACTGGAATTTTTTTCCCCCTCAAATTCTGTAACGATACAAAATTAATATACAGTATATTTACCAAACCTTTGTTTTTGTTTGTTTTGTCTCCGGAGGATTTGGAGACGATATAGCGCCACCTACAGTCAGTCTGACCCGATCCAAAGCTGCTCACCGCAGAGACGAGCGCAGCAAATCAAAACAAGATGGTGTTTAAATCAAACCATAATCACACCATCGACCTCTCCATTAATGACATCAGAGCTGCGCTTTTGGCATAGTATTTCGGAGGCCACAGCTGTGCGCTTTTATTCTGAGCGTTACTGTGAGATGTGGACTCAATGTGAAGGTTAATTTAATACAAACGCTCATTTTACGCATCTTATTACCTGTACGCTCGTTTGTTATTCGTTACGGAATTGATATGATTCATTAAGAACGCGGAAGAAAATACGCAATTCTGATTTGACAGAATCCCTCATAAGTCGTAAACTATTATATCACAAAGACAAGCAAATGATTTGCTCTCATCCTCGCTCAATTTCCACTAAACTCTCATTCACTCAGAGGCGCCGAGTTTCTCCCTCCCCTTTTGGAGTGACAGGCGGATGGAGCTTCATCTGAGCGAATCACAAAGTGCTGGAATCTACTGCCTTTGTCTGATACACTCATCCATAGTGGCGAAAGGGGGTCCGCGTAATGGAGGGGGCTGGAGCTTTTACAAACCAACACGAGCGACCCAAGTCCTTCAGTCCCGGGCCGTGCGCGCGTGCGAACGCATCGTGTTGTTATTGAGGGAAAGCTGGCCACAGGAAACCCGCAGTCTCCAATGGTTCTGCTATCTGTCATCCATGCGCAGAACCCAAACCCGACAGCCCCGCACCTGCTAACCGAGACCACCGGGATATAAGAGATACTAACACGCGGATGGATGGGACGAACGCTGGAAAACGAGTTCTGATGGGATGGGAAAGCATGCGTGCTGAAAACATTTAAGCATTTATTGCTTTGAGAGGACTTTGTTCTGACCCAGAACGCACGGTCATGTCTGACACCTGACAAATCCTGTGTCCATCTGCAACTTTCCGAAGTTCCCCTCTCCTCGGCTGGATTCGCCTTACATCATCTCCGTTTCTTTCAGTTGTTCTGTGTAAGAAAGACGAGACGGCGTCTTCAGTTGATTATCGGTCTCTTCTCTGTTATCCGATGGATATTCACTGTAAGGTAGACCACTTCTCCGCCATGCACCGTGAGTTACACAGGAGTTTATCTGGAGAATGTCTTTCACATTTGAGCCAATTAAGATCCTCACTGGAACAGGGAATTATTAGGCTTCCGGATTAAAAAAAAAAAATACACTGTTTTCTATTGCATTTAGGGAAAATAAGATTATAAATACATCAATATAAAACAGAAACATTAAATAACTCGGTTAATAATCGAGATAAATATGCCTTCGTTTGGTTGGTGGTGGAAATTAAAACATACGTTTTTTCATTTTTTATTTACAAAAAAAGTGTATGCAATGAATTGAAAACGACCAAAATATTGATAATATTGCGAAAATTCCACTTCGATTTAAAGTAATACAAATTCTTGATTTGTCAAAGCAAAAACCGTAAATTTGAAAATATACCATAATATTGCTAAATGGTTCTGCATCAAGCTTTGGGCTATTAATTGAATAAAAATTGAATGTTTTATTAAAAACAATCAACTGAGAATAACAATATGTAACGTGATCAAACACAACTGTTTAATAGTTTATATCTAGGGAATGAAAACAATAAAGGCTCGTGTAATTTAATCGCTCACTTACGAGTAACAAACCCGAGCATTATTTCAACAGCCAGGACAGGAGTTTAATGTGCATCACTAGAAAACATACAGAGGAAAATACATGTTCATTAGTCCACCCATATAGAGAATTTGTGAAACGCTTTAAAAATGCTACTGATGGTCATTATATTTACGCAACTGTGTTGCATCTACAGATATAATATACTCAAAATATGTATATATCAGCGTCACATGATCTTCAGAAATCATAATAATATACTGCTCAATAAACATTTCTGATTATTATCAATGTTGAAAACCGTTCAATATTTTTTGTGTAAACTGATGCATTTTATTTTTCAGGATTCACAGATAAATAGAAAGTTCAAAATAACAGTGTTTATTTATTTTAAATATAAATATTTTGTAACATTATTTACGAATAGACATATTTATATAGCCTATGCATTTATTTTTGTATAATACATATAAATGCATATGCATATAATAATGTATTGCTACGCTTAAAATTATTATATAAAATAAAATGTAGTAATAATATATTAATAATAATAATATTGTAAATTGACTAATATAAAATAATATAATATAATAGGCGTTGTTTTCACTGTGTGTATGTGTATATCTACAAACTGAAATAAAGCAGGTCGGTTATGCAGAATTATTTGATCATTGTCTGTTTATTCGGTGACTTGATGTGAGTACAGTCAGAGATTCAGTAGCACAAAATGCGTTTGATTGCAATGAACCTTTCTTGCGTTTTCGAACTCGTGTGTGGCCGCACAGAACGCGTCTTTTGTTAATTGGACGAATGTGACGGGCGTCACTGCAGACGGGCTGTATGTAATGTTATGTCGTGGGTGTTTGTTGCTGTTGTCTCCGGTATAGGGCACGGGGGAGTGAACCAGCTGGGCGGGATGTTCGTGAACGGAAGGCCTTTACCTGACGTCGTGCGCCAGAGAATCGTGGAGCTCGCGCATCAAGGGGTCCGACCCTGTGACATCTCCAGACAGCTGAGGGTCAGTCACGGCTGCGTCAGCAAGATCCTGGGCAGGTGAGACCCTACGACACGAGATTTACTCAACTGAAGAACAACGCAGCAGTTGATGTAACGTGTGTTTCAGGTGCTTTGTGTCGTTTTTCGCATGTTTTAACCTTCGCTAATTTACAATCAAATTTGATTAACGTAGTCTCCCAATTAATGAGCTCTCAACACACTGGATGAACAATACTTTGAAAAGAATTAGCAACATGCTGCAATAGTTTTAGTTTAGTTATACTAGCAAAGAAAACGAATTGAAATCATGTACTCTAGAGTTGAGAATCATGCAAGTTGGCGTTTTCCCCGATTATTACCCAATTTGAAATCAGCTAAACCAAATTAATCACTTTAGCTAAAGATCCATGATTTTAATTATTATCTTCCCAAAACGGTTTCCATCTCAGACTATAAAAATCCAAAATGCTTTAAATGCCTTTTATTTTAATACAGAAAAAAGCCAATACGTTTATTTTGGTCATATGTGCTTAAAAATCAAGTATTTGACTAATGATTTAAATGCTTTTAAATTATCCATTATTAAAATAAAATTAATTTTCTAGTTCAGGCTATTTCAGTAAGGTCAACAACTAGAAGTAGAAATGCTAATGAGCTTGTTCATTCATTCATTGCCTGCCCGTTTTATAATGGATTTAATAATAAATTGATTTATTAATCAAAAAAAAATTCGAACATAAATTGATTTTAGCTCGCCTTATTGTAGACATCACAGTACAGAATAATTCCGTTTCAAATGTTTTTTTTTCTCTTCATCTTAGATTAATAAGTGGGTAACTAAAACAGATGGTCTGTTTAATGTCCTGCTGCGCAAAATTTTGAATTAGTATTCTAATCATATGATAATTTCCGACTAGTGCTGCTATGGGCCGTGTTAAGTAGCTTAGATAAAACATTTCCATGGCTTTGTTAGCACGCATCTGTTGTTTGTTGTCATTAGGTTTGGTCAGATTTGCACGTGTTTCTGCAGATATTATGAGACTGGCAGCATAAAGCCTGGAGTCATCGGAGGATCCAAACCTAAAGTGGCCACGCCGAAGGTGGTGGATAAAATAGCGGACTATAAACGCCAGAATCCCACCATGTTCGCCTGGGAGATCCGGGACAGGCTGCTGGCGGATGGCATCTGCGATAACGACACGGTCCCCAGCGTCTCCTCCATAAACAGGTGAGGAACCCACCCAGTCATTTATCAATAACCGATGTGCCAATGATCCAGTCTTCTTTTTCTGTCACTCATTTATCAATAACCGATGTGCCAATGATCCAGTCTTCTTTTTCTGTCACTCATTTTCGAGATAAAGCGTCTTTGGCGCGTTTCTAGATTCCGCCCAGATGTTTTGAACCCTGTGTAAATCTGCAATAAAGTTATTTGATAATAGGCTATTTGTGTTTAATAACTGATAACTGATATTTCCTGAAGGTGCTCGAGAAGCGACGGTTGATATGATACCAGCTCCGGTGAAAGCGCAGATGTTTGTTGAATAACTTTTAATCGTAGCTTTTAAACCTTTAAATTGAATTAAACCGCAAATATTTGAAACGTACATATAGACTATTTAAATGCTAAACTAATTCATTTGACGCCCCTCGACCTATTACAAATTATATATATATTTAAAAAAAACGTAGTAGGCTATAAACTTTAATCGAACCGTTCTTTCTATTGTACCCAGTCTGATTTCGTCGAGGGACAAAAATGGAAATGATTTCCAAAACATTTATTTAAAATTGCTTATTTTGAAGTAAAAAGTTCTGAAATTCATTAGGCCTATTGTTGGCTAATTATCATATATTTTGGTTCATATTAGGCTGTCCGTTGTTGCAGTATAAAGCTCTGTTCTGTGGCTTTGTCGGTGGTCTGGATGAAATTCAATCCCTGATTAAAACTAGCGCAACAATGACAGACTGAAGCTCAAGACCTGGTCAACGACACAGAGCTGCTCCATTACCGCTATTTATCTGTTCCTTCTATTCTCCAAAATAATTTTCATAGAGTTTTCATATTTTCATCATTTTCAGATTCCTCAATGAACAAAATCAAGATTAGAGACTAAATTGCTTATTTGTGTATACATTAAAATACATTCTTAATGAGTTAATACTGCTGTGAAATAGCCAAATAACAAAAGTGGTGTTTTTTTCTTTAGAACAATTCACAAGGTTATATTCTTAAAATTTGTATTTTTCTTCCAACTGGAATAATGATCAATAATATACCACCCAGTCTACAATATATGGGAAACCTACAGTATGCATAATCCATAATCCAATATGATCCTATCCACATCCTTAAAATGCTGGTTTAGGGTGGTGTGTTAGACTTGTGTGGAAAATCAAACCGGTAAAAAGAAGCAGTGAGGCGCTGAACTTTGGTTAAGATTCACTCTTCCATAAAACCAGACTCTGCGTTACATTTTAATGAGTCGGTGGTGAAGAATAGAGCGCTCACACAACAGAAGAGAAGGCTAGGAAAAATTCATTTCATGCCTCATGGTCACCTAAAAAGGGCCATTCGAACGTCTTTTGACATGAACTTGTGAGATAAATGCAAAATGTACGTCAATGTAATTACCCAAGCCTTTAAACGTCTCTAAAATCTAATTGAATTCAGTCTGGCTATTTTGAAACCGGAAACAGGTCTTTGTTTATGAGGGGAATTAAAATATGAATGCAGGCAAAAGTGACTCCTTTTAAAGACTGTATTAGCAATAGTTTAACTTTGATAAAACACAATTTATTAGTTAACAGTATGTTGATATACTTATGCATGAAGCAATGTATGGATTATTAAATAAAGATTGTAGAATAAGGCTAAAACCAAGCTGAATCTGTTAATAGAAGATTAAATAATTTGGGAATTCTGATAAAAGTCAGCTTGCAACTTGCAAAGAAGAGTTTGCGGATGCATTAAGTTGTGGTGTACAATAAGAGAATCAGTTGCAACATCTTGTGCTTTATTCATTAAAGCAAAATGTTGCATGAAAGAAAAAAGCCCTAGTCATGTGTGCAAACTGAGACCGGGGCTATTGATAGTGAGAGGTTGATGTTCAGACTCGCAACACCTTTCTTTAGCATACGTTATTAAGAGTTTCTGTACTAAAGTATCTCCACATCCAACAAGTGACAGCACCGAAACCGCCAGACTTATACAAACCTCCTCTACGGCGCTCAATATTATTGATTCACATGTAAAGCAATTTTAATATTTCTTCTGAGGATTTTCAGACTCAACCCAGACATTAATTCACTCTTCCAAATGACTTATTCTATAACAGAAACATAGATTGTGGATAAAGTCTGCAGATTTATTCTCCCCAGGCCATGCGAGGGGGGTCAAACTGTGGTTTTAAAGAGAGAAATGAAATATAATATTGATATGTTGTCACTGCATGTTTTTTACATTCTCTGTTTCAATGCCCCGAGGATACATCCTTAAAGCTGATGTTTATATCCGCAGATATCAATATTAGCAGCACACTCATTTTAATGGAAATAAATTTGCTCTTTGAATAGTATCCGTGGTCTATTCTAAATATTTTTACAATCAATAATCTTCATGGGGCATGAAATGAAAAATACGTCACACACAAAAAAAGGCATGGTTTTTGCATGCAGCACAAACGTGGCTTCCAGTACATTCGTTTGCATGTCTGCTGAAACAGAAGCAGTGCCACTGGTGATGAATAGATCTAAAGTTTACAAATGAGCGTGACAGCGGGCCTTTTTCCCAAAGTGCCGTTCAGATTAACAGAATCAAATGCTGGCGTAAGCTTGTACACCGCACTGAGCAACTATTGCTTTCCTGTCACATATAATTTATAGCTTTCCATTTGCATCCCGGTACCCATGTGGCTAATTCAGAACTTTTTATCCTAGAGAGTCTAGATCAATAGAACCTCATCCACGTTAGAACCCAGCCTGAAGCTCTCCTCAGGACCGAAACACACACACACACACACACACACACACACACACACACACACACACACACACACACACACACACACACACACACACACACACACACACACACACACACACACACACACACACACACACACACACACACACACACACACACACACACACACACACACACACACACAGAGGACGATTATCGAGGTGAATTGTTGTGATTTCATGCTTTGTTTGCAAGATCACTCAAGGAAAAAGAGCTCAGAGGGCTTTTCGCTCTATCTCACCTTAAAGGTACAGCGAGTCTGCTTCTCGCTCAGCTGAACGGGATCTGAATGTCTGCGGTTATCCGTTCTGTATGCTCGGAGATTTATAAAGTAAATCTGAGATTATCAGAGAGAGACAGACTGCATTGGCTCTGGAGTTCTATGTGAGTGAATGTACTGTATTTACTGTGCAGGATCATTCGGACGAAGGTTCAGCAACCGTTTCACCCCTCACCAGATGGGACGTCTCTTTCCACCACAGGACACACTATAGGTAAGATCACATCATTAAGTCCAGGGGCCATCTTTGGACCTTTGTGGACAAGGTCATCCCTCCAAATGAAGTTAAGGGCCAAAGCTTTCTGCTCAGAGCGAGATATTGCCTGCATCTGGAGCAGATGACAGAAGAAAAACCACAAGCAGATGCTTTCCTACTATGTCATAGTTGTTTAGTTCAAAAGTACAGATGCACGCTAAACTTTGATCGTCTTTTAATTCATT